>CAMXCT020006631.1:0-85000 GCA_947184155.2 Cladocopium goreaui | reverse complement strand
TGGGAAAGCCAAACTCGGTACAAACAGGGAAACTAAATAACATATTTTTTCCTTGGGCTTGCCTGCGCAAAAGACAATCCCCCGCGAGTCGCAGAAACACGTCCGAGGCACAGAGCTGATGAACCAGGGTACCTTCAGCAACCTGCTTCTTACTTCTTTCTGCCAGCAGCGTCTGTGTCAGCCAATCACCTGAAAGCCAAGAACCATAGCCCGGGTTTCCAAAATGGAGACCCCTAACTTAGAGTGACGGGTTTCCCCACCCCGAAAAGGGGGTGCTTAGAATGACGTCCCCGCTGGACATCGCTGGACTGGTTCTAGGTTATTGCTTCTGTTCAAAAACGCCACATACTTTTACACTAAAAACATCTAAAAACGACCGACCGCATAATGAGATGTCGTGGGAGCCTTTGTGATCCCATTGCTTTCATTTCCTTTAATATCTACATTCATAATCCTTTCACTGTGCATTCATATTCCCTACGTTTTGCATTCATTTCCTTTCATGCTCTTTTCATTTGCATTCATTTCCTTCACTTTCTTTTCAATGTCTTTTTATCTTCCTTTCACTTTGCATTCCTGTTTTCTCATTTTGCATTCATTTCCTTTCATATTCCTTTCATTTTGCATTCATTTCCTTTCATGTTATGTTCATTTCCTGTCATTTTGCATTCATTTCTTACGACATTTCTTTCATTTTGCATGTATTTCCATGCAACATGTTGCCTGAAACTTTTGACAACACATTTTGGCCCGCCATTCTAAGTTTGTGACATTTTTGCAATGTCTGCAGGATTCTGGGTTTTTTTGCCGCCTGCGGGCCCGACTTCTAAATTCTAACCTGCTTGAATTACAGTGAACCCTCGCGGCAAAAAGTGAAAATCGCATGTTGCGAATGATTTTCCAACATGTCATTCTAAGTTTCAGTCCGGCGGCAAATATATATAATTTTACCGCCGGACTGAAACTTAGAAACTTTCATGTTTCTTCCATGTTTCTCTCATTTTGCATTCATTCTCATCTCATTTTGCATTCATTTCCTTTCATAGTCCTGTCATTTTGCGCTCATTCCCTGCCAATTTCCCTTCCTTTTGCATTCATTTCCTTTCATATTCCTTTCGCTTTCCTATTCATGTCCTTTCATATACCTTTCACTTTGCATTCATTTCCTGTAATTTTGCATTCGTTGTGCATTCAATTCCTTTTATGTTCCATTCACTTTGCAATCATTTCTGCCCATTTTGTCTTCACTTCTTGTGATTTTCCCGTCATTCTGCATTCAATTCTTTCATGTTGCAGTCATTTCCTTTCATGTTGTGTTCATTTGCTGTCATGTTGCATTCATTTCTTATCACATTTCTTTCATTTTTGCGTGTATGTCCATTCAACATGTTGCCTGAAACTTTCGACAACACATTATGGTGATGAACAACAACACACGCGCGGCCGTCATTGTAAGTGCGTTAAATCCTGGGACTCAAACTGTGTAGGTTTGGGGGTTTTGAAACATCTCGCGGGCCGACTTCGAAGTTCTAACCTGTTTCAATTTCAGTGAACCCTCGCGGCAAAAAGTGAAAATTGAATATTTAATATTTTTGAGTTTTGCTGTGCGGTCCGCGAGATCTTTTTGCGTCTGCGAACAAAGTTCCAAACTTGCATTCTAAGTTCCAGTCCAGTGGTATAACAAGAAATGGGGTGAGCACAGCAACAGAGCTACATAAAGCGCTGCTTTTAGCAACATCCATGCTGGATGCATCAACATCCAACCAAATCTATGAAAGTCAAAAAGGAAACAGCCCAGTGTACTCGTCGAAACACATTTCGGCATTGAAGCCAGCTCTTCCTCGCTGCCATCCGCGCCGTGTATTGCTGCTGTCGAAGAAGAAGTGTTTCTGCTATCAGTCTGCGCAGGCTACAAAGGTGGACAGCAGAACGCTACACAACCAGAGGCATCTTAAGATAGAAGCATAAACAGGCTGTCTGTCTGTAAATATCTGCAGTGTGCCTTCCAGGATCTATTTCAAATCCAGCGGTCTGGTACCACTCACAGATAAGTCTGTCGTCCTGGGCTACAACAAGGAAGAGGCAGCAAGGATATGCGCTGACTTGGAACTCAACACTAACCCAACATCGTCCTTCGAGCGTGTAGTCATGAAGTTACTAAAGTATTGCATGCTTCTGCAATTCCCATGAATCAATGGGGACAAAAATGAGCATGACTTCAGGCAAGCAACTTTGCCTAATGAGCCGGTGCTGATGGCCAGAGAACGACACGCAACCCGATGGGTTGAACTGGCTGTAGCATCAAGAGAGCCCAAGGCTTCAGCACGGGACGCCAGACTGCTTCTGGGGTACGGCATGGCTGAGACTGTGGTATGTTTTGAAGGTAGGTATGCTAGACTGTGGTATGTTTTGACGGCGAGACTTGCACATGTCAATGCAAAAGTAGACTCTCCAGATTTGAAGATGACGTTCATTCACTTGGAATTCATTTGACTTCTTCAGGTCGGATTTGTGCGAGGAAGCCCAACGAACAACCCCTGCCGTTGGGCTTCCCCAGGCTGCTTGTATTGTAGGGTCGGCATGCTGCAAAAGGGTACGTTCAAGTTGCTGCTGCCCCAGGCTAATCCAGAAAGTGAAACCCCTAGACTGCAAGTTAAACAGTAGCGCTGCTACCATGCCCAACGGATAACCCCAACCGTTGAGCTCGAGCAAGAAACAGGGAAGATGCGTGGGCTTTGGAAGGAAAAACACTCTGAAAATTCCTTTCTATCATGCAGCACAGTTATGTCAGTTATGTCTGTTGACATTGCACCTCACAGGTTGTTAGTTTGGAATCTTAGCACCTGCAGTGAGAGGCTTGGCGCATGTCTGGGCGCGATTTTGCGAGAAAGATCACCATAATATTGGCACTAAGGAATCACACAACCATTAATAGTAGCATTGTACCATGCCAATGACCACAATGACAACAAAGATGACAGCAACGACACCAGAAGCATAATACTAACACCAAACTCACGTTACCTTTGGCTGCCAGAAGCCGCGGCACTTGACCTGAAAGCTAGTTCACATCCATTTCAGTCTGGTACATATTGATATATACACATGAGACAACCGTTAAATGGTTTAACAATCAGCCTCCATTATATCACCATTAACCATATTTTAACCTTTATGTTTATAGTATATGCTGCATATGTGTCGGATACTCGTCTTCACCACCAGTCTCTTCTTCGGAAACTTCCTCTGAGAGAAGGTAATTTGCGCCTGGGGAGAGCACCGGGATATCTGAGTGCATCCAATACACCTCGGATAGCAGGCATGGAAGCTGAAGATGACCATATCCAATGGCCAAATCATAATGTGGACAGCATGTTTCAAATTCTACAGTATGTATGAAAAAACCTGGCGTAGATAAATGAAGGAACAACTGATGGGTGCTAATCAAAATTTGTTGAATATACACAAGGTCTTCTTGCTGATGGCCACATCGATTGATGAATAATTGATTTGGAATCGCCCGCAAAAACAAACAATCCCGGGTTAGTTACCTTGAACAGCCATGCGTAAGCCTTAACGATCATAAATCGCACCCATCCAAATGTATGTTCGCATGGAAGTTGATCTTGAGAACAGGCGCAACACGTCAGAGCAGCTGCATTTTCCTGATAAGGTCCATTGCTGCCTCTGCTCTGGGTTCTACTGATACTGGCTTCTTGTCTTGATGACAGCCATCCATGCCTGCCTGCATCTGTCTTTCCGCCACTGACATCTGATCATCATCCACGAGTTTCTTCAGGGATTTGCCAAGGCCCTGTTTGTGAGCCTCTGCCACGGTCACCTGCAACTTCTCTAGCGATGACACTGCTGAGAAGAGGACCTGGAAGTTCTTGTCATTGGCGAGCTGAAGCGCAATTTCCTGCAGCCTAGCGTCCCGATCTGAAGGGGTGGGATCACTGCGGGCTTTCTTTGGTGTTGCAAGGCTCTCAGATGCCTGTCGCTTCTTCTCAGAAGCGCGCTTCTTCTTGTCGTCGGCTCGCTTCACAAGCTCATCCAAAGTAGTCCAGGCTGATCCTGATGGCACCGCTATTTTTTGGCCCAGGTTGGAGACCACGCTTTGGTTCCTGTGGTGTCTTCTTACACAAGCTCTTCAGCTCGGTTGCATTCACCTCTGGGTCGTTCAGCAAAACTCTAACATAAGCCTCAAGGCTGCATTGCCCAAAATGGAAAACCACATGCATGTGCATCCGCATCTGCCAGTGAAATCCTTCTCATTTCCCTTGGCAGCTGGTGGCAAAACCATGACACCGGCGATGGAGGTCAAGAACTCAATGAACTTGGAAAGAGAAAGTCGACCAGCTGGCGATCCTTCATATGGGTTGTGCCAACAATGCAGTCGCCGCAAGGTGGCTTGCAGGGCGATCTGATCCGGAGCTGTGAGAAGAGCCGGCATAAGTTGATGCATGTTCTCGTCAATCATTAGAGCAGCATCCACGCAGCCCACTGTGTACAGCTTCTCTGCCTGACCCCAATGGTGTACATCGGAACTCTGCACATTGCCTGGGGCTGCCTGCATCTAAGCATCAGCGCTCACCAACCTGAGCTGCCCACCGTCTTCTGCTGACCGGGTGGACGCCACTGCAGCTCCTGACAATGTCCTTTTGAAGAGAGAGAATTGCACATTGGGAATGGTTGTTCGCGTGGAACATGACACCATAAGCTCCTTGCAATTTCTCCGCGGCAACTCCGAGGTCCATCGTGTGCACATTGGGCGGCAAGCATCTCTTGAGTCTCCTGCAAGATCGCATCCACCCTTAAGAAAGATTCACTGGTTCACACCAAAACATCCTGATAAATATTTTTGACGTTGCGGGAAAAAACAAAGGAAAGCATCGGTGGACCGTTGTCCTCCAGAAAGCTTCAAGGGCTTGACTCACGCTGGCAGCAGTGAATCCCGGGCGCGACTGAAAGCCTTTCGCTGTCCTGTCAGAGGATGGCTGGCAATACCATTCTGCTGTCCATAACCCAGCACTGTCCTGCATCAAGACTTCTTTCAGACAGTACTCGTGTAAGGTCTTGTCCCCCATTTCGATCAAGCGGCACAGCAATGATTGCCAGATCTCGTGGAAGATCAAAGGCGTAAAGCTGCTTGCAGAGAAGGAAATGATACGAGCCACCAACCTGAGGCAGCCATAAAGGACGGCACAGACGGAAGAGATATCGTGGTTAGAAGCAAACGAAGAGATGGATTCTCATCATGTTCTTGTCGGATGGTTTGAATTGTTCGCTACACCCTTGTTTCTTACGCGGGCGACCCGCAAAAATCACAATGTGTGAGAAGAATCGCCCTAACCTGAAAGTCCTTAATTTTTGTCCTTTGCGAATCGAGCAAGGCAATCCAGGGTCTGAACTAATTTTTGGACCTTTCCATATGGCATAGGATGATGGTGAGCCTGTTTGGTCCTGAGCTTAGAAATGGCAAGAAACGTCTTCATGTCCTTGTTTGCGCCCTTCACGCGCTTCACCGCGTCAACTTGGTGTCGCATGCATCGTCGAAACCTTGTGAACGGCAGCAGCTTCTTCACCGCGCTCCTCCCAGCTGCCAGGTTGTCCCAATGGAAATGATGCAAGGCCTCTTCCAAAGGAACGCCCGCCTTCTGGTATTCCGCGATGATCCTTGGCTCAAATGCAAGAGGCCGAACGAAACGAGACGACGGATGGCCCGAGAGCGTACAGAAGCATGTTACTCAGTTGTTAGGCAAAGGAAGTTTAAGGAAGAAACGTCCATGTTACGGACTTTTAGAAATGTTCAAATAGAGTTGAGTTGAGTTGAGTAGAGTAGAGTAGAGTAGACAGATGGGTAGATAGGTTTTAGGTGGATGTAGAGAGGCAATGGATAGGTACAGGAAAGTAGATACATAGATAAACCGATGAGCAAATCGCTGAACAGACATGGCAGTTCCTAACTGGTTTTCGGAACATCAGCGAATCATCATGCCATTTTCATTGCTCACCATCTTATAGGTCTTATTCCTTTTGGAAACTTCCGCCGCCGGCTTGCCCGGGAACTACTTGTATCAAGAGAATGTAACGAGTACATGAAAGATGTTTTGTAGGCAAAAGAATGGCATGATTCAGATGATCAGCAGAAAGCAGATAGAGATGCTATGTCAGATTCCAAGCAGATGCGGCTAAAGAAAGGGGAGAGACATGCTACGTCAGATTCTAGGCAGACATTTTTGCACACAGAGACTTTTACACACAGACGCCTTTACACACAGACGCTTTTACACGCAGAAGATTTTACACACAGACGCTTTTACACACAGACGCTTTCACACACAGACACCTTTATACACACAAGTTTTTACACACAGACTCTTTTACACACAAACGCTTTTACACACAGGCGATTGCACACACAGACGATGTCACACACAGAGACTTTAAAACACAAACACTTTGACACACAGACGCTTTTACACACAGACGCTTTTACACACAGACACGTTTACACACAAACACTTGTACACACAGACGCTTTTACACAAACGCTTTTTACACACAGAACCTTTTAAACGTACGCTTGTTCCCCAGGAACGCTCACAAATCACAACTTGTCCCCAGTTTTTGACACTTGACCTTCATATCGTGCGAAAGGGTTGCGCTTGACACTCAAAAATCGCAACTTTTCCCCACTTTTTGACACTTGACTTTCATTTCGTGCGAAAGGGTTGCACGAGCAAAGTCCCAATCGCAACTTTACCACACGTGTGGACATCAAAACGTATGAATCTCAGGTGTCGGCCGCGGATCCCATGTTGTCATACAAAAAGTATCATTTTATCTCTGTTTTTGTTGACCGAACCTCGTTTCATGCGACAGGGTTGCAACGTGCAACCACGAAATCGCAATTGTACCTCAGTTTTTGACGATCGAACCTCGTTTCGTGCGAAAGGGTTGCAACGTGCAACCACGAAATCGCAATTTTACCTCAGCTTTTGACGATCGAACCCCGTTTCGTCCGAGAGGGTGGCCATATCGTGGCGCATCGTCTGGCCTGCGCCGGCGCCTGAAGAGAGAAATAGGAAGAAGGCAAGCGAGAGAGAGAGAGAGAAAGAAAGAAAGAAAGAAAGAAAGAGAGAGAGAGAGAGAGAAAGAGAGAGAGAGAAAGAGAGAGAAAGAGAGAGAAAGAGAGAGAGAGAGAGAGACAGAGAGAGAGAGAGACAGAGAGAGAGAGAGAGAGAGACAGAGAAGATGTGAAGATGTGAAGATGTGCAGATGTGCAGATGCCTAGATTCCTAGATGTGAAGATGAGGAGATGTGCAAATGTGAAGATGTGCCAATGTGAAGATGAGAAGATGAGAAGATGTGAAGATGAGAAGATGTGAAGAGGAGAAGATGTATAACAGACCTAACCATTAGAAGAACCCTGCGCTGCGCCCGGGCGCTGTCGGGAAAAAGCTCTATAAAATGCAAGAGTCCGAACAATGCAGGTTTCCGAACAAAGGCTTCAAGAAAAAGTGTAGCATCTATCCCCTTTGTGATGCGCGCAAAGCTAACGCGCTAAGGCAGAGCACGCATGAATTACAAACAAGAAAGGCGTCGTCCACACTGCTTTGCATATATATGACCTTTGTCAGCTCACTCGCAGCCGGCCAAGCGGCGCTTTCACAACGGCATGGATCACAGCCTCATTGTGGTCGTTAGGGACCCAAGCCAGGGCCATTGGTAGAACGGTGGTTCTCCACAAGCCGTTGTGCTGGTGCTTCGCGACCACAGCCAAAGCGAACAGCGGCCACTGGGCTTGATTGACCTTATAGGTTGCATCGGCTACAGCGTACATCTCCAACTTGTTTGCCTTATAGAGACTGCAGACCTCCTGCTTCATGTTGTCAGAGATCATGATCGTGAGTCCTGGATGATTCGTAGCATCTACTTCTCGGCATCGAAGTTGAAAGCTGTCTTCTGGGCAATGTTGGTGCTGCGCCAACCTCACGAGTGTGGAAGACCATGGTGCGCTTTGGGGTTGATTAACTTTGTCGGATGTCAAACTAGTCATGGGTCATACACAATCAAACAGTCTTGAACGTTTCGAGTCTCATTGCCCACGGGGGAACCTGATTACCATCCCCATTTGCAACTGTGCTCGCTGACAAGAACATGTCGAATCTCCTGCCGACAAGACTCCAAGTCCGCCATGTGGCCAATGTAGCACAAGGGCCCTGCGCTCCGCTGCCTGCAGTCTGCCGCAATCGGCGCCTCCGCGCGCCCTGCAAAGACCCATATGAAGGCATCTGCTCTGGAGCTACGCCGGCTGCAAAAAGCCCCGCCATTGCTCTCATCGGCGTCTCATGGGCCTGGTCCTTGGCAAGCTGTCGCGAGGGGTTGCGTCCATCTCCTTGACTGTGCTCCCCCTTGGTTTCCGCCAGCAGCATCATTTCTGAAGTGAGTTGAAGTCGCCAGACCTGACAGGAAACATTGGCGCGAAGCATCTTGTGAGCAAAGTCTGGCTATTTACCATGTACTGACACCGGGTTGATGCTTCTGCTTAAACCATGCAATCGTTTTATGGTGCCACTGAGTCGGCTGGTGTTTGAAGGGAACATCCCAAGTACAATTAGCCTGTCACAAAACTTAAGAATTCAAATAGCCTCTATAGACCTCCCCAGCTGCCTTCTTACATTTGCGGTGACATGCGGTGACCATCGCTCGCAATGCAACCATACCTTGGCGTTATTCACTTGGACCTTGACTTTGGAGATCTGATGGGCATCGGCCCAGGCATAAGCGAACCGCCTGATACCATCACACGTCTGCCACTGCTCAAGTGTGGCTGGGGATAGCCTCTCCTGCCCCAAACTATCCCAGGCACGTGACATGGCGGCCAACGCCAATGGCTAGGGAAAAAGGATGCATAAATGGCTACCATAATCTTGTACACATCCATCCACAAGGCCTTGCGCAAGAGTTGTCCCACAAAACCTTCTGAGAGCTGCAATCATCCAAAAAGCCCTTTGGTGGGCCAAGATCCATAAGAAATCCAAGAGCTCATTCAGGCAAACACAACCCCTCAGTGCAACGCGCCATCCCCTTTTATCAGTTGACGACTGCCACATGGCTCAAATCGCTTGGCTGGCTGGCACGGATGGCAGAGGGTGTTTCGACCCCCAAAATCTGCCAGAAGCACAATGACTTCTGCACTGCCGCCAATTCTGCAGGCTCTCTTTTGAAAGGCGGCCTAACTGGTTCCACACGCACTGTAGGTGCAAGAAGCACTTCACTGAGCAGAATGCGGAGGAGAAGTGATCTCGGCAGCACCAGTGGCGCGGCGTGCTTGAATCTCCAACACTCGAGGCCTGACATTGATGGCTGCATAGAAGATTATCTCAAGGGGGCGGCAATCACAAGTCTCACTCAAAGGCGCCACCGCATGAGCAATGGTCTCTAAGGACCAATCCCACGCATTGCGCTCATGGCCACCATGCGATGAGCTGCCCATGGAACAAAATACACCATGCGCTTCAGGTGAATGTCAGTGTGACTTGTCGATGTCTCCTGGTCAAAGCCGACATGCCGGGATGAGGTTGCACGTTGCACCTGCAAGTGCATCACATACGACCCCTCACATGCACCTAATCTAACAACCGATCCGTAAACCATCTTCTATTGCACACCTATATAGGTGGAGTCAAAGTACCACATGCCAATTCCGCAAGTCTACTTGGACCACGTTTCGACTGATTTCGGAAAACATTTGGTGGTTCCAAAATCTTCCGCCTATGCAGTTGTAACCACGGTCCTGTGAAGCTCAAGCTGCAAGCTGTGTGTGGGTCATGATAGATCCTTCAGTGACTTCACCATCCCTCAACGTGGCATAGTTAGCCATGATATATAGAAACAGTTGGGATGTAAACCAACCAAAAATAAAGGATCTGTTAACTGCTGGATCTCGCATTGCTCATCTATCATGCCATTACTTGGCCATTAGCATACCAGGATGATACTACTGTCTAAGCCATTAATTGCCATCAATCAATCATCATCCTGTCCCCCTTCACGCTAGAAGCCTTCTGGTAAATAGCAAGCTCGGGCACCGATTGAGCCACGCGTAAATCTGCTGCACCAAAACCGTGCAAGCTGGTCAATGGATGGCCATGACTCAATGGACTGCTCGGACTGATGATTTATGCGCGTCTACCTATAATAACTCGACAACATTATTTGGATTATCTAACCTGCTCGGTCCAAGCCAGTCCACCAGATTTTGCACCTGAATTATCCACCAAATATCTGTAAATCCGCACCACTCGTCCGCAGAGCATAACATGATCTGGCTAATTGAGAAATTGTTGATTAGATGGTGGCGTTCAACGGCCAAGCACACGCCAGCCTATGCATTATCCATGTAAAATTGCTGAAAAAAACGGTCATTTCGATTCACCATGATTGGCCAGGAGACCTCCGTGCGTATGACAGAGACCATCCCGACCATCCCGGACAAGCGCCGATGCTGATTCGGCCAATTAGATTCTGATTCCTCATGCAAATCCCCGCTGGATGAGGCTGAAATCGTCCTTGGGAAATGTCAAAAGAGGGAAAATGGGGAGTCTGTGACAGCCATGGATGCCCTTTCCCACTGGTTGGTCTATTAATTAATAAAAGGGTTCCCCCTGTTCAACAACCAATATGTAGAGGATGATAAATCATATACCAAACCGGCCCGATGTATTGTTGCCTAAAGGGACAATATTAGTGAGCATACCATGTTCAGATTGGTTGGTTTGTATCCGTACCATATTTATTGGTCGAATCACAACTCTTGCCAAAGAAGTCTATGGCCGTTCCCTTTATAGTAAGAATAATATTAGTACTTCCAAAATATTATTGGTTCCCTAATATTATTCTTACTATAAAGGGAACCACCAAAATATTAGGCAACCCTTCACATCCAAAAATGCTTTGTACATGACCCTCACGCACCACAAAACCCATCAAAAATGCGGCCAAAGAAAACCTAAAATATGGTGTGTCTCTGTTAAATGTTGTATGTATATATATATATATATATTATATACAGTAATTGTAGAACTATATAATAAAACTTGGTATGGCCAACAGTATGTCCCCAAATCTTAAAAAACAACATGAAATTCCAGGCGTCTTCCTCAGTGTAACCGTCAGGGAAGAGGCCAAACATACACCAGGCGTTGCAGACCTGGGTCAAGAACTTCACAGGGAAAACCATGGGCATTTTCACCAAACAAAAATTGAATCGTAAATTGTTGGTTTATGGTTGGTGAAAACATAAACCAAAGTTCTTATGTTGTTGTCACCAACCAATATACTAAGAATTTGGTTTGTGGTATTACTGCTTTAACCATGAGAAATTGTAGATATCTCTATATAGTTGACCAAATAAAGAATGGAGACGATATACTAGCAAAATTGAAAATTGGCACATGGCACCAACACTAGTGGAGTTTTGGATACTGCCATGTCGCCCTACCGAAAAGCATTCCGGTTTTCACACACCCATGCATTGCTTCTGGTTGGCGAAGCACTACACTACTGAAACTCAACATAGCTCGAGAGATTCATTTTTTGAATTTAGTTCTATTCCTGGGAATTACAGGAGGGACTCCAAACCCGCTGCATTCGTTGCATGTTCAAATGTCTAGTGAAGAGTGAAAAGCAAAAGTGGAAAAATTGTGAAACATGTGTAAATCATGTGGAGGAAATGTTTAAAAATGCTAAAAGCTCAAGGTGTTTGCACTTTGTTCAAACTGTTCTTATACATGTTCCATTTTCACGTGTTTTCTAATTGTTCACATCCTCGAGAGTGCTGCCACGAAGTGTAAAAGTTGGTAAGATCCAATTATAAGTGTAAAACAAGTGCAAAGTCTACTTGCATCATAAAGTGCAACAAAAGTGCACATTTGCTGTTTGATTTCCAGCTGATGCAACGAATTTGGCATGTCCATTTAATCTCTGGTACTGGTCATGGGACATGAGAATCGATCCTCCCATTTCAAGCGATGGCAAAGTGGTTGTTTCCCCCGTCTGTTTTCAACCATCGTTGATCTGGGTCAACACATCGTACATATCATGCACATCACCATCACCACCATCACCACCACCATCATCATCAGCAGCAGAAGGAGCATCCAGCATCCATCATCCATCATTTGTCGCGTCAACAAAGTTCCAGACTTGGCTATTTTTTTCCCGGAATGCAAAAGAATTGCTCACCACTTCGGTTTGTTGGAAACTATAGTAGCCCCAATTCCAATGGTTCATCATCCTTCTCCCCATGTAAGTCATGAATTCTAGTCTACCCCATCAATTTTCTCGTGAAATATCCTGATGAAATGTACCAACCATGTGGATTTCTTAAGGTTTAAATGTTGGAAATCCCCACAAATTTCATGGAGATAAACCAGGTTTTTTACCCACTTTTGGATGGTTGAATCCCATGAAATTCCCCCATTTTGGATCGCAAAAATCCCAAATCCTATGAAATCCCCACTCTTCATGGAGAAATGTTCCTATGAAATCCTATTCAAATGGTGAGATCCCTATGAAATCCTATGAAATCCCTATGAAATCCTATGAAATCCACCATGAAAAACGGGAAAAAACCCACCATCCCATTGTGGCCAGACATTTTTTCCAGACACCGCCAGCACGACGCCCCGAAGGCCACTGCAGGTGGCCGCCATGGTGGAGCCCAGATTGGTCTTGATGTGCAGCACCTGAGGTGAAATGGTGAAATCTCCAGTGGAATCCAGTGGAAAATCTGGAAAAATCTGGAAAAATCCTATGAAAATCCATGAAGAATCTATGAAAAGTTGGATCGTCTTCCTTGGAAAAAAAATATGTGTTGAAAGTGGTTTTCTTGGGAAAAACATCTGGATAATGATTGAAATGGAATGTATATAATGGGATTTTGAGCGGATACAGGCTGTTGCTATGTTGGATGAAGTTCTATATCAAAAGGAAAATTGGGAAACAACTAGTGACCATGGTCAAGGGTGAATGAACCATAAACCCAGAAACAATGACGGTGCTTATGTGGGGGTAGTTTGTATAGATACTCCTGGTAGGTCTAAATAGTGAACACCAACCTGGCTGCTGGTATCCTCTGGAAATCAAACATGGCTGACTGGGAAATCCTATAAAATACCTCTATAAATAATCTGAAAAAAACATCTGTAAAACGGGGGTTGCTCATTGGTAGGTGGGACTCCCAAAAAGATATATCTTTTCCGAACAGATTTTGGGTGATTGCCAATTGCCAAACGTTTTTTTTGGGGCATGTCCAAATGTTGAGACATGACTTGACACATGTGACACGACCATTTTTCACACTACCACATTACCAAAATGATCGGGGAAATTTCACCACATTGCACTACCAATGTTTGGGAAATGACTGGATAATCTCATACCAAGCCATCGTGTCCGGTGTCCGAAATGGATCATGGAATCCCCGGCCCAAAAAAGGCAAGAACTCATCACCCTTGAAATAAGGCAATTGTGGGGTGATGAGTTCTTGATGATTCCCAAATTTTACCCATCACTTAGGGTGTCATGGTGAGGTCCTTCTACTTCACTCAGATGGGATGGGATGCTCCAAAAAAATGGCCATCTCAATCTGCCAGTCCCATGACTCATGGCCTTAATAGGGGGGGAAAAATGCTGCAACAGAAAGATGACAGATGGGGAGAGTTCATCAGCTGTTTTTCCTAAAATAACCAGCAACAAATCGGGGTACGACCAACACAAAATTGAACGAAATGGGGATGCTATCAAATATCATCATGGAAACATTACGAAAAAGCTGTATCATGTGACCCACCAGAACGGATATCTTAGAAATAAGTTTTGGAAACAAAATGATGCATGGTGCTTTTGTTTGTCCCTCGGCTTGCCTTGCCAATCGAAATGAAGGCACCTCAACATCCGGTTCCTGGAGAAACCCGTGGCCCTCACCGAACATTCGTATTTTCCCGTGGCCCTGTCACATTTCGCTGAGGGCACAATAAAACTCACCACGGTCACGGCATAGAAACCTTCGCAGGTGCAAAATGGGATAATGTGACAAATTCAACCCCATGTAACCTGGACATGGCTTTCAATAGCCTTCAAACGGAAAATCTTGGTGAATGGGATATGGCACATGGTCCATTGTTGTGTTTACGATATTGCAAGAAAAGGCTGCTTCAGAAATCACCCACTGGTCCATCAAACACAGATGCATGGTCTTCCAAAACTCACTTCGGGCCAGAAAAAACGAAGGAAACCATGATATGTGGTTGCCCATATGTGGGTTTCCCCAATGCAAAGAAAGGGCCCCGTAGATCTCATGACTTTGGCAGGGATGATAGCAATTAACCTTCTCTTGGGCACGATAACCATCATCCCCGGCGACATCCTTCTGAGGTCGCTATAGATCTATAGTATGTACATAACCCACTTAGCAGAAAATATGGGATAGTATTGGATAACGTATAGCCATGGATTACAGCCCAGTTATTTACGGATTCCCCTGGTTATTTAGGGCGTTTATTGTCCGCCTACCATTCCTGCCATGTCTTGCACCTGAATCCACAAAGGAGTCCAAGTTTGGCGCGACTCCGGCAGGCAGCAAGAAAGGCAATCCTCGGCCCGGTGGGCCCGTTGGCCCGGTGGGCCTTCAAGTTCCAAGTCATTTTGAAACGATTAGCATTTTTGCTTCTTCAACACTACTGATTTTGTTTCTGGTTTCAACCCATCCGGTCCCATCCGATTTGTTTTTGTCACTTGGGGATCATTCTCCCAAATACGGCTGAAAACTAAGAATTTAGGTGTCCCTCAACTGGGTGGTCTCAATGTGATTCTAACCATTTGGTAATTGATTTTTCCATTCTTACGGTGTTAGATGTGTTAGACATACCTGTATTGCCGCGGTTCAGCCACCGATATTCCAACGCCAGGGGAAGTCCATCCCAGGAAAGGACTCATGGTTCCATTCGGATGTCACCGAAAGGAACAAAGGAACCGGTTCCCGGTTCCAAGCCTTTTACATGTTGAGCAATTGAGAAAAATCAGAAAACAGAGAAATATGTCGCCATCAAAAACAGTACGAGTCCGGTAGCATCCCAGTTACTGGGACCCCTCCGTTTCGACGTTTCGGTTAGATCATCCCAGTTTCGTTATTTTTGTACCCATGATTCGGTGCGAAAAATGATCGCTCAGAAAATGGCCCGACCATCGACCCCTGAAGTATCGTTGTCTCGTATATGTTTCATGATGTTGTTGTATTTATATTGTATCATAATATCATAAGTTAAAAAGATTGAGGAGATATACCTGTCATGTATATACTATCTGACACAATATAATGTTATACCATGTCATATTGTATCATGCTGTATGGTATTACCACAGTTGGGTCCATATCAAAATGATTAATATCATCATCGTCATCATTATTAGCATCATTATAGTCATCGTTGCCATCATTATCAGATCATTATCAGATCACTATCATCATTGCATGTTTTTTAATCATCATTGTATATTATTATACATAGTATGCATATACATATATAACATATATATATATATCACTTATGTCATGTACAGTACATTCTCCTCAGTTCATCACAGGACACCCCAAGTTCCTTTCCGCGCCAAAGCTCCACAGATCACCAGCGAGAAGGCTGAGCGCGCCGCCAGTTCCGCACACTCCGCGAAGCGTGGGTTGTGGTCCTTGGTGGGTAAATGTCCATGATGTATACATTATATTCTTTTGTATATATATATATATGTCATTTATTTACATTTATATGAATTTGTGTATATTTATATATATATATATTCTGCGTGTGTGTGTGTGTGTTGTATATTATCAACAAAACAAAACAATAAAAACACTACCTTGCTTTTGCCACCTTGATCCACTGACTCGAAATTCGAAACATGATGTCTTGTGAAGACCCGTGTCTGTTCACCTGATATGGTACACACGACTCGACATGTACATTTTGTCAGGTTCTTCACTTCATCACAGAAAATGCCCTACTTGCTTCCAACTCCGCGTTAGGATCTCCACTTAAGAAAGAACATGTTTAGACACATGCCAGTTTAACAGCCTTAGATTGTGGACATATTTAGTCCATCCCAACTTGATAGCCGAATGTCCTAAATTGCTGTGGATGAACCTCCAATCTCTTTGTGCAAAATCATAATGTTTGCTGCAGTACCACGTCTTTCCCAAGAATTTCACATATTTCCTATCATGCGTGTTTGTTCTGTCCTAATCTCCCTCGTTAAAATAATATGTCCATGCTGAGCAACGAAACAATGAAGGGATTTCAGCAGCTACAACCAAAAAATATTTGCATGTGTTCATAAGCTTGATATTAAACTCATCTATGTTCCACTATTGCAGCTAGAGTAACCCACAGGAACCCACACCTTTCACTGTTTTCCAGGAACAAGAAAACTATCCAACTGTCCAACCTCCGCCACATTGCGGCCGAGTGTCAAAGAGAAGACACCTGGCACATTGCAGCTATTCGTATTTCCCAGCCGAGTATTTGTGCCTTAATCATGTATGCTTGGAAAATCCTATTTTATTCCATTCATATCAGGGGTGAGAAACAGTGTGCTGTGCTGGGGGAGAAGGTTCTGAGGTCATGATCTAGTTTGGAGATCCGCAGAGCACCATGTGACATCTGCAAGTACACAGACGTCGCCCAAATCAGATGTGTTTGAATAGATTTATCCATCCTATCCTACCCCCAAGAAAGAGGTTGAATCGTAATGAAATGTGTATGCAATTTACTCAAATCCCATTCAATCCCATTGAAATCCTACATATATATATATATATATGAATTGAAATCTATATAAATTTGAAATCCAATCTTAAGAAATATATATATATCCCGTATATATCTTAAAATCCCATTAAAATCCCGTATTTAATCTCTTTCAAAGCCAGCGCCATGACGCAGCGAACCTGCGCACGTAGGGGCGACAGCAGCACTCCGGCCATGCTCGACCTTTCGCGCCTTTCTCCTGTGCAGATGGGAGCGGTGACGCAGTGACTTTGGGGATAGCTTGGATAGATACACTGGGGTAAAACAATGTAAAACATACAAAAAGATGTGGAAAACCCATGGTTTCCGGAAAATGATCTACAAATGCGGGGTTTTCCACATCGATGTTGGTTGAGGGTATGAATTGATATTGCTGATTGACAGGATAAATATGATATCAATGGAATTTAAACAAAAAGGATATTCATGATAAATGATTTATATCCATTGATGATGGATATTGATGGTATGTTGAATATCAACGAATATTAAATGGATATTACTGGCACTATCCAGCTGACATATAGATGTTTAGAGGGGATGGTTAGCATAAAGATATTGATATCATTGTGTGTATGTATGTATGTATGTATGTATGTATGTATGTATGTATGTATGTATGTATGTATGTATGTATGTATGTATGTATGTATGTATGTATGTATGTATGTATGTATGTATGTATGTATGTATGTTGTATGTATGTATGTATGTATGTATGTATGTATGTATGTATGTATGTATGTATGTATGTATGTATGTATGTATGTATGTATGTATGTATGTATGTATGTATGTATGTATGTATTATGTGTATGTATGTAATGTATGTATGTTGGTGTGTATGTCTGTATGTCTGTAGTGTGTGTATGTATGTATGATGTAATGTATGTAATTTATGTATTGTGTGTATGTATGTATGGTATGTGTGAATGAAGTATGTAATGTATGTAATGTGTGTGTATGTAATGGTAGGCCTGTAATGTGGTGTGTATGTATGTATGTATGTTTGTAATGTAAATGGTAATGTAATGTATGGTAATGTAATGTATGGTAATGTAATGTAATGTAATGTAATGTAATGTATGTATGTATGTATATGCATGCATGTATGCATGTATGCATGTATGCATGTATGCATGTATGCATGTATGCAATGCATGTATGCATGTATGCATGCATGTATGTATGGATGTATACATATATCCCAACACTAATGGAATATGGATATAAAACTATACAAGCATAATATACCATCCAAAATGCCTGTGTTGAACAGCAAGATGGGTGTGGTCCAGTTGGGTATCCTTTAAAATCAGGGTCAGCACTACAAGGTGACCAAAATCTGTGGTTCCCGGGGCCATAAATTCTGATCCAAACGGAATCTGCCAACGTCTCAACAGGCTTCCCTGCAACCCTAATGCCAACAGAAAATAGTAAGACGCATGCAATTTTGATCAATTTTGGGTGTCTATTTTTCCATTTTAAAAAAAATTAGTCATTTTAGTCACCCAGACGGTCCAAGATGGCACGCAACCACCTCTCTCTCCCCACTAGGCCCCGCTCGGCCTGGCGCACCAGCGGATAGCTCTCGTCGCCCGGGCTCACCTGCCGGCCTACCCGGCCTTCCGCCGGGATCATCACCTTGGACCCAATGGCTTTGCATCCCCCAATGGGTTTGCATATTTGGATCGTGAAAATTACCATTTATATATTATATTATATTATATATATATAGAATACATGACTCATACTTCAGCAACAAAGTGAAAACTGAGGCTATAAGTTTGTGGCATGAAGATGTACTGAGATATCACCAACACCTGGTGATACAATTGGGGATATCCCTAAGCTGGGTGGATGATATCATTGAATTTTTGGTCGTGTAACAGAGTTACTGGGAGGTTTCCACCATACTAACATGGGGATATTAGTGGATTCTAGTAACATGAGTGAAATATTCATGGGTGTACACTTGGATAATTCAAAGTCTTAGTTCATTTATGAAGATTCATGATAGCCTGCTGTCTGGTTTTGAATTTGGGTTTAGAACTACAGTAAATGCAAGAATTTAACATTTATAGTTTAGATCACTTTATTGAACGGTTCACCCATGGATGGAATGGGGTGCCATCTGTTTTACGAGTGGAATGGTGCTTGGATGACTATCCCAGCTACTGAGATTCCAAATAATAGATGGGATAATTCTCTTAGGGGATTTCCTAGCTGGCAAAATGGAAAAATGTCACTGCCCAAAATGCTGGGTTGTAGGGGGTGTGATTAAAATCTGGTTTTACCAACTTCTAAAATTCAGCGCATTCACCACAAAAATGTTCGGGTATAATGATCAGCTGGATGATATTGAAGAGAATAGGGCCATCAAGGATAATGTTCCTCTTCGGTGTATTTTCCACGAATATCCTAGGAGCGAGGGGTTCCATGCCAACAACGAACCATGAATCCAACCTCGCAAAAATGATCAAGTTGTGACGTCCAATCAAGAAAATTGTCCTCCACTGGCATGGATAAGTAGAATCACCTGAGTTGAAGAAATACACTGGGAAATTGTGACCGTGTATAACTGTTAGTGATCTGTGATCCTGCCCATAGGTTCTTGTGATCCCCAACACGAGAGAACGTTAAATCAACGGTTTTGTATGGTTTTGTTTGGTCTGTCTTTGCTGGGACCACTGCAGATTATGGGTTTGTCAAAAAAAATTAGATCATCATTTGCCAACTAAAATTTCGACTTTTGGGCTGGATCCTCCATTCCTGGGAAAAATCCATATCATCTTGCTATCAACATCATATCCAAATTAGATCCTGAATTCTCCCCCAAATCCCTCAGTATATCCCGTCATTCAATGGTGAAATCCCTGATGTTCATGCCTCAATCCCCGTTTAGATCCCGTGGATGATTCAACTCGTGGCGAGTTAGCCCCAGCCCTTGCATGTTACGATCCCAGTTTTCGGACGGATCCCAGTTTTTCGGTGAAGACCCAAAATGGGTCAAACCACCAATCACTTTTCTTCCCTCAGAAATGTTACATATTTTGCTACTTAAACCCCCAGTTCTGCTGGTCGAATCCCCATGTCTTACGGTTAGTAACGGTTAGACCCAGCTGGGACCCACACCTCCTCCAGATCCCTTCCGCTGCGTCAGCTTGGAACCACGACATCCATGGCATTGGGCGGCGAAGCGATGGGTCGAAGTGGGTCGAAGCGATGGGATCTGTGAAGCCACTTCGTGAAGCTAAGGCTGGAGATCATCTATTATTAGACTATAGAGCTGTATGTATAAATATTTATATATAGTATATATATATATTGTGGGTGTGTATATATATATAATATGGAGGTAAAGTGCTTTGTCTCAAAGTAGCAGGTACCCCACTTCATTGCCATGAAATACTAGGGAAATGGTCTTCTAAACCATGGGATGTATATCCATGAGTACAAACCACCTCTGCACATTCGAGGGGTCGCCAAATCTTTCAGGCATTCCTCTGGCGCATGCCGGTTGGGTGATGGTGGTCTGTGGTTTGATTTTCCTTGGGTCTTTGCGTTCCTCTTGGACCAAAGCAGAAAAAGGCTGCCAGAGAATCCATTTGCATACTCCCAAAGCGATGATTTGGATATGGCTCAAGATTGCGAGTTCAAAGAAACGCAGAATTTTGGTTATACTGTCTGGCAAACTATGCAATTTGGAGGGCCTATTTTGTAACCCATAGCAAATCAAAGTCGAAGTGTCGATGTAGGAAATGAAGGAATCAGAAACGAAAACCCAGTGTGGAATCCCAGGTGAGGACGCTTGCAAAGCGTTTAGCGAATACACCCAAAATTGAATATTGAATAGTTTCTGGAAGTCAAAACTGTGCACGGAGAATGCCCCCGTTCACATTGATTTATGACCAATTTCCCATTACCATCAGGATTTTCCATGATTTTCCATGATTTTCCATAATTTCCCCAGTAAACATGTGGATTTTCCATGTTTTTCCATAAGGAACCTGCAGCCGAGATCACCTCGGTCAGATCATGGGGCACCCCATTGCGTCAGCAAGTTCCCCACATTTGGGGAAACCATGTGTATCCCACATGCTATCCCCGTTCTTGGCTTTATAGAAAGTTTATATCCCTGAATTTGGAGATAATCTACTGCCAACAAAAGTGGCCAATCCATCTGTGGTCTCCTACGGCCATTTGGGGCCCATTTTCGATCCAAAGCCAGACGGTAAGTTTGAAGAGTTTGCGACTGAAACAAATTCAAACAAACTGCCCTCCGGCAATCAAGCGTGGCAATTGGTTGGACAACCATGTCTCAAATGGAAGTTTATAGCTGGAGCTGGGGAAATCATCTATAAATGGGGAATTTTCCAGCCATATTTGAGTACCGGAGCATACAGGCGAAATGGTCCTTGATATAGGGATGGACAGTCCAATATCTTGGATACACCTGCATGGCGCAGCATGGTAAAAGCATTTTTGTCTAACTTCTGGATGCATCCCCATTTTGCAAAACTAGATACCCCAAAATGAAGCCCATGATCCATGGTGATAACATTCAAACTAGTCATATATCCCAGCCCTAGCAACAGCTGGCCAGCTGGCCTTATCATCTTCCGCCGAAGTGCCTCAGGTAGAAAACTGCCCTGGGGTAAACTACTGAAGATAGAAAGCAGGCGATACACCCGACTGAAAATTACATTGCTCGACACAACCAGAACCTTGCTTGACCCGACTGAAACCTTTGTTTCTCGTGTTTCTCAACCCGATTGAACTTCGGTTTCCTGACCCAGCTATATTTATGAATGGCATCCTGCAGCAGCACCACCACGCTTGCTCCAAAACGCACATATCCAACTCATCCTCTACTTGAAGTAAGAGCCCCAGTAGCTGCGCTATTTGGGGAACAAGGACATGTGTTACAAATTGCCATAGAATATATTATATATATACATATACGTATGCTTATCTGTGTTAATCTACTGGAAAGTAAATCAACTGGGTTCATGGTGTCTCAAAAGAAAATGTGTTCTACTATTTGTTTGCTGGAAAGTGTCAACTCAGTGATTTCTGCGGACCACATTTCCAGTGGTTTTCACCAAAGCACCAACTACCCAATTATTCTGAGGTACCTGGTCTTTTACATTTAGTAATTTAGTAGGAATATTGACTATTCCTGGTTCTGTAAATCCTCCAATGTCTATGGCCGTTTGAATGCTCAAGATTTAGTCTGACATGGTCCAGTGGGAAAAAAGACACAAAGGAGGTGTTAAAAAAAGGACTGTCAAACAGCGGCAGCGTTTTTTGAAAGGTTGAAAACGGGTAATGCAAAAATCTGCCCAAAAGAATATGCTGATCTCGAAGCTGTTGCATCTGGTTAGAGGCACCACCGTATCCAATGGAAAAATAAATAAAATGCCTGAGGGCGTACGCTGCTTTCAGACATGCTACCAAATCAGCACCACTTACCAATCTAATAGTGCGACATGGAAAAGCCATCAGACATGATCATTTTCCTAGGCAAACCATGGAATTGTGCCCCCAAGCTGCCCCACACATCGTTGAAAGGATCTGCACTCCACCGCTCCACCGTCCCGAAATACCACAAGCCTGGCCACGGGGATGGATGGACTCTCTGCTTGGAAACCATCAAAATTGGACCCTCAAAACCATCAAAAATAGTGGTTTGACCATCAAAAATGTGGATTCAACCAGCAGAAATTGTGATCCTACTGTGAGAAATTGTGATTTCACAATCCAAAATTGTGTATGTAATCCCACCAAAACGGAGCTTTAACCACTGAGTCGTGAATATAATCATATAAAATTGGAATATCTTTTTGGGTGTGGTATCATATCAGCGGGTCTATCCGTAGATACAGGATATCATGGGACATAATGGGGATCTCATGAGATATTTCATATGACCACCGACATTATTTTTTTTTTCATTCTGCAGCTGTTGGGTCTGTTAGCCCGCGCTGACATGCATGTTCTGGCATCAGACTACCTTTGTGGTTGGTAGTCAGGCAAAAAATTGCTGACAAAATTGGTGTCCGAAAGGTGCGTCACCAAAGTCAGCCAGTGAATGTCCCGCTCTCCGAGCTGGGACAGGGGCTGTACAGCAAGGCCCTCCACACGTCGCCTCCTGGCCAGTCCTTGGAACAAAGTCGTTACCAAGGCTTTACATAGCCCTTCCGGATACTCTTTGGCACAGGCGGTTCTGAATTGCCCTGTCACATCATCACGGCCGCTCAGATGCTGATCAGGTTTCGTGAGGCCCGGTAGAGCTTGTCCATGAAGAGTCGCTGCCGATGGCGGTAAGCCCATGACTCGAATTAGGGTCGGCTTCACTGCTTTGGCGCCATACTTCCACTGCTGGATGTGGATCCGCTGATGGCCAGGGGCAGCACGACATAGTCGGTGTTGAATGGGAGTCCGCCAAACGCTTGCATAGTCCTGACACTCGGGAATGTCAGGATGCTCCAACATGGAGGCACCACCGTTCAAGACCACCGTGATTTCGATCTTCAGGTTGGATAACATCAAAGCACTTCCAGTCGCCAGTTGATGAAGCTCTTGATGGGTGAGGTATTCGAGCCCCCAAGCGCGTTGAGCCGATCTGAGAGGTCGCGGCCAACGTTCATGGGAACCTGGTGGTGGCTGGAGATTGCGAGCTGCGCTCCATGTCTCGCAGGGCGGGCCAGATAAATTGCCCGCAACCAAACCTGCTCGTGCAATTCGATGCAGCGATTCCAGCCCAGGTCCATGCAACAGGTCGCAGTGTTCACCACCCACAGCGGTATCAATCGACAGCATAAGGACCTCGAAATCAGGAAAGTACTGTCCTATCAGCCGCTTCGCCCAATAGTGGCAGTCTCCTTCGCGACGACGTCCAGAGAACAGGTGAAAGACAAGCAACGCCTTCCTCCCATCTGGAAGCTCACAAACTGGAACACCTTGTTGTTTGGGCCAATATAGAACCTCAGGGTCAACAACCTGGCCTAGAAGAGCATGACTGTGGTCATAGGCATTACGCGTGGATTCCAGCGGTTGATGCGCTCGTTGATCACTTGTCGAATGTGGAACTGCTGGTAGCGGAGCTTCCGGTGGAGCAGCCCGATGAAGTTGCTCCAGTCGATCAACCAACCTCGCAACAGGGAGCTCATAAAGCAAGTCCAAATACTGAGTCTCGATGAACATCTTCTGATCGACATCCTCGATCTCATCCAACAGGTCATAGAGTGCAGTCCTTCCCCAGAGGGCAAACGCCCATATGGCCTGTGAATGTTGGACAGGATCCGTGTTGTAGAGCTCCACAATCTCGCACCATCGCCAAGACAAATCTTGCTGGTCGTCAGCACACCACTGCCGAGTAGTGTCGGTGACAGCCTCCAGAACGGCATGGCAGAGGGTCTCGGACAGATCCTCTGGAAAACCCTCTTGTTTCCATTCTTGCTGCCAAACCTCCCATGCACGGGCGTGGTCGCGACTCCATTTGGTTGTGACATGAAGCTGACGAGGTCCCGCAGCAACTGTGCAAGGGAGACGGTATTGTCCCTGTAATGGCTCGGGAATGACAACACGTTCTGGTTCAGACAACGGGTCTAAGTGCCTCTGGACCCACCAAAAGCAGCCATCAGCTTTGCGTTTGGAGTAGCGAAGGTGCTGCTGAAGCCTCTGTGCTGTCCAAAAACACTTGCGACAACATTCGCATACACCAGAATAGACAAAGCGCCGCTCTTCCGAAATGTGTCCATGTTGCTTCCATTGATGTGCATTCAATCCCTGGATGGTAGAGAATGCGCGAGAGCAGCGTGAGCATGGGAAGAGATCAGGAAGCGGTTCCTGCAGCATTGGTGCTTGATCAAAGTCAACTCCGTGTTGTTGACATAGGGCATGGATGTCACGGTGCATCCGTGCAACCTGGTAGATGGTCTCCTCCTGGGTCAGGAATCGAGCCACTGCACGCCGAATCTGATTGGGCATTGTTGTGTCAGCTTGACTTGTCCATGTCAGAATGGCTTCACAAGTCCATTCTTGGTCTTTGAGATCAAGAATCATAGTACCCAACCATTGAAGACCTTGGCGCACTGCCTCAAGCCAGGAAGTTCTGCAAAACTCATCTTCTGCTGTAATGCTCTCCCACACTACCTGCGGCCCATGTCTTTGCAACTGCAATAGGAACAAGAGCCGATGTTTGGCCAAGCGAACTGCTAGAGGTGGGAGACGCCATCTGGCTCGAAATTCGGCGTCTGTCACCTGTTCTGCTTTCCAATAGCCTTCACCTGCGATCTGTCGTTGCCATTTAATGATGGCGGAAGAAACAGAAGCAAATTGTCTCGTAGACAAAAGAGGCCATGCGCCACAACCATAGAAGAGAATGGGCAAGACAAGCGTCTCAAGCAATTTCAACCGAAGACGGATTTCCAGCTTACGGTTGAGAAAAATTGTCTTGCTCATGCTCCGGAATGCCGCTGATGCCTTGCCAAGCTTGAACTTCAAATCTTGTTGAATGTCGCAACTTTGGGCCATTACAATGCCTAAGTGCGTGTACTTGGTGACAAGGTGCAGAGGCTCATGTCCCGGAATGTCAATCTGACCAAAATCATCAATAAAACGCTCTCTTCGGCACGTTGGGGCATCAATCCCTCTGTACTGCACAATGGCTTCCGTTTTACCTGCACTGCAGTTCAATCGCAGCCCAAAGTTGCGAAACGTCTGATGGATTACCAGCATTGCCTGCTGCATCAAAGTGTCCAGGTGACCCGCAAAGAGACACGGCAACGGCAAAGCAATGTCATCTACCCATGCAATGGTTGGTGACAAGCGTTCCATAATGCTGTTGGCTTGTTGGAGCAGCGGCAATTGATGGAGACCATCTTGCAGTTCCTTCAAGAGCGCTGTCATGAGGATGTTGTACGCGATATCTGCAATAGGGGAGCCTGGTCTTGAACCCCTTGTCGTTTCATAGCAGCCTGTCGCTCCAGGGCATGTGAACCATGTATTGCAGTGTGCGTCACGCATCAATCTGGCAGTAGCTGCTGGGGCACTGTCAAAGACATCGGCATGTGAAGCGATGTTGGCTTCAAGGCTCGCCACATCAAGGCCCTCATTGGCCAGCACCGCACGAAGAGCGTCTGGTAAATGTTGCATAGGTCCAAAAGCATGCTGACGTAGAAGACAATGAAATGCGTTCTTGACGTCCACGAAAATGATGGCCAACGACAGCTTCTTTGCTTCAACTACTCGCATGTAGCTTCGAAGATACAAGGAGGCAAAGACCGTTTGCTGTCCTTTGAATCCACCAAATTGCGTGACAAGTTTGCTTGTGGTAGCCCATGGAAGCAACTTCCTTCGCAACACCGCGTGATGAAGTTTTGCAAGCACGTCGAGGAGCATGATTCCCCGCATGGCAGCCGCGGTGGACGCGCCATGCTTTTTGGCGATAGAACAAATATATCCGCCTTTAAATTGAATAGGTTCAGCGGATACAAGCCAAATTTTGAAGAGAAGATGGTAGAAAACGTCAGAGTGCTGAACCATCATCTGTTGAAGCTGCTCTGCTTGGATACCATCTAGGCCCGGAGCTTTTCCCTTCTTTGCCAACTTGCAGACTTGCTCCACTTCAACTCTCGTGGGAATCTCACGCAGAGAGACCATCAAAGGCAAATCAGCTTGAGCAGCATGTTGTTGCTGTGCACACTTTGTGAGCAAGGCCGGGTATGCAATCTCTTGTCCTGCTTCAAGTTGAGAATAGTGGTGCGTAAGGTCATCAACTTGAGGACCTCGGCAGCGGATGTTGGCACGTTTCTTGGCTATACCTTTTGGAAGCAAATGACGAATCTTGCGCCAAAGGCCTGTGATGCCTTCATCTGCCGCAACATCACTTTGTTCTTGGGCCAGTGTCTGGTAGAACTGGACATCATCATGGCGCACAGCTGCCGCAACTTGATGGCATAGACGATGATGTTGGCTCGAATGAAGAGCAAGAGCTTGGTGCAATACACGCATCCATGGTTGCAAACAACGAACATCATCTAGGACCTTGCCCCATCTCCATGCTTGAAAGATTTCACGTAGGATACCTTGTCTCCATGTGCGTCGAAGAGAACGGAGGCGATTCCAGTGAAATCTTTTGGCTTGAATGAGAGTCCAAGTTGTTTCCTGGAGATGGAGTTTTCGTTTGGCAGGCAATGGCTTGGACGGCTTCAAACTTTGCATCCATTGTTGAAGCACAGCCGCATGCGAATGAACATCCTTTGTCCACGAGGGAGATGGTGTTGCCGTAGAGGAAGAACATAACTCATGTATTGTATGGCAAGCTGCCTTGGATGGCTTCGAAATCTGGCATGTGATGGGCAATTCAAGTTGCAGGGCACGATGATCTTCTCTTTGAGTCGATAGATCCACATTTGCAATGCGAGTTTGCATATCTGGGTGCTGGAGGGCTTGGTCGATGGCAATGTAGTCAAGGCGTGCTGTGCATCCTGAACTGTGTGTCCATGTGGTGTGTTCTCCTTGATGATGCTGTTCAAAGGTCTGTGGAAGCAGCAAGTGGTTGTCAAAGAGCCACTGATGGAAACATTCACCAGCAACATTCTCTTCTTCAGCACCAGCTGTACCAAGAACATGCGACGGATGAGATCCAACTCTCGCATTGGCATCTAGTAAAGCAATCAAGGACCACGAACGCATAGACTTCGGAATGACATTGCCAAGCTTGGTCCAGTATTGCGTTGCTGCATCAAACGTAGGACAGTTGGGAGCATGTCCAACTAAGAAGAGCAAGCGTAATCCATCATGGCAAAGTCGAACCAGAAGGTATTGTGGATCTACTGCCAAGATACGCAGGTCAGAGGTCGCAATGTGGAGAAAGCCCTGCGGTATCTTCCATCGCTTGCGGACCCAGAGTTGAACACCGCCAACACCTTTGGCTGTCGCTGGTGCAGAAAGAATATGGAAATCATTGCACATTGTGTGACCATTGATCTGAGATCTGGTTTCCTGCACTCCAATGACATTGATGCCTTCATCAGCAAATGCTCGCAGGAGGGATTCCATCCGTGCTGTGATGCCTTTGCCATGCTCCTGTTTATTTTGGTACAGGGTGAGTACATTGGCAGTGGCACACTTCAGAGTCAAACTAGTCTCAGAGAAAGTTCGGTGTTGCATCTCAGGGCGTGCCAGAAAGGGATGATTGTCAGCACTTGGGATTGTAGATAGGGCTGCTGATGCATTGACCGTCATGACGCCGCCTGTGATGGAAGGGACTGCAGGATGATGCTGTTCCGCTAGATCTAACATCCAAAGCCATGCAGTGCCGGGTTCATCTGTTTGGAGTGGATTTTGGATGGAGCAAAAGTCAATCTGGGGAATCCATTGCGATACTGCAGCCCACGCGGCAGCATCGGCAGCTTCGTTCCACGGCTGTCCACTGTGAGCCTTGACATGATGCCATTGGGTGTGAATCCAATAGCGTGTTTCCAACCAGTGCACTAGAGCACGGGAAAGATGCTGGATCTTCTCATGCGCATTGGTGCGCCACTGCCCTTGGGCACTCATGCCAGCAAACATGCAGTCAAAATGGAAGCAAAATGGGCTTCCGTGAAGCTGTGGCGTTGATTCACACATTTGAGCTGTCCAAAGCACTGCAGTAAGGATGGCTGCAGCTTCCGCATGAGGAGCAAATCCATTGGTGCTAGTGTCATAGCATCTAAAGCCACCGAAACGATCTCCATGAGCTGTGTGAATGACACGCACCACGGCCGCAGAAGAGCGACGCTGATCATGACATCTCGTGGCAGAACCATCCGTAAAGAAGGATATACCAAGAGGTAGTTCCCCTTGCCAGTCAGGTGTGAGGTCCATCAGGTCTTGAGTGGCCTGGTGCCACTTCACAACACTGGCACGCGATTGTACATCACCCAAGTCAAGATTGAAGATGGTATTGCGCATCGCTTCAACAGATCGAAAGTCGACCTGGATAAGGGTAGGCGGCCTGATCAGCTCAGCAAGTTGGAGGGCTGGCTTCGTAACTTCAGGTTCCAGGGGCCACTGTGCATGAGCCACCACATCAGTTGTTAGGCGCTCCCTGGTCCTGGAAACAACTGCCGATCGTTGCAGCAGTGCGATCGCATCAGCTGCTGGAAAGGCGCCCGCCGCCCTGACAAACATGACAATGCCATAACCACTGCGACCCATCAAGGGTGCATTCAGTAGGAGAGGCAAGCGATTGTACCATGCCGCACACGTATGGGTGGCATCTTGACCAACACACATGTGATAGAGGTTGAAGATTCGCAACAAATTGTCAAGCAAAATGTGCTCATGAGTCGTCACCGCCGCTTGGCGCATGATCTGATGCTGATTCGTATTGTCGAGACAGGTGACTACACTCGTTACCCAGTCATCTCGTGGCTGCTGAATCACAATCACGTGTGCCGCAATCGTGTTGTCAGATGTGGGCGGAGTAGGATATACCAAATGTAGTTCACGAGGCAGGCCTGGTTGAAGCAAATCATGCCAAGCGTCGACAATTTGATCTTCCCACGTCGTAAAATCAGCGTAAAGACGGATGGCACGAGGCAAATAGCTGTGAGGTTCTGGCCAGCTATGATCTACCATCCATACCAAAATGCTGCAAGACGGGGTTTCATCTTCCCATGAAAAGGCAGTAGAGCGCCAGTTGTCATGTAGTTCTTGAATGAACTCTGGCTGTGCCGCAAGGTCGGATTGACCTGGAACAAACGCCGGAGCGGCAGGATCAAAAGCAAAACTTGGGGCACTTGGGCATTCTGCCATGGGAGTCGTCGTAGTCGTGCTGCCTGTGGGACCCACGCTGACTGGATGGGTTGTCTGCATGAAGACTACATCCTCGGTGTCCTGCTGATGCATGGCTTCCCCAAAAATCATGGGTGCATCCAATGATGGTGGGGCAAAAGCACGAGCTGGTAGAAGAACATCTAAGCCCACACCGCTCTGCACGATGTCTGGTTCATGAGGCATCCCAACAGTTCCAAATGTTAAGGCACCCCATCGCACTTGACAAAATGGACGGAATTGTTCTTCTTCAGGATAAAGAATGATTTTCTCCAATACAGTGCGCCGATGAAGCAGGCATGGAACCAAATGGGCAGCTTGGGCAATAAACTGCCCTTGGCGACGAAATCGATGGGTCGTAATAACAATGGAAGCCAATTGATCATTCATATTCTGTTCAAGAATAATATGGCCAATGGTAGTGGAAAGAGAACTTCGAGCAGGAGTTGGATGAACCCAGTGAGCTTCACACTGTTGGTCATAATCAAACAGATCTTGCCAAGCTGTGACAATGAGTTCGCTCCAGGCAGTGTGGTCTTCTGTGAGGCGCACAACTCGAGGGGTCCAACATGATGGTTGCCTGTGTTCTTGCAAGAGCCAGGTGACAACATATGCCGCAGGTCCCTCTTCTTCCACTTCAACTTCAGCATGGCGCAAGAAGCGATTGTGAAGCTCTCGGTTCCAATCACCATTGACAAAATGTCTCATAGGCATCCGTGGTGGCTGTCGAGGGGCAGAAATGTTCGATGAGACCACCGCAAAATCTGAAATATTATGTTCACTTTGACAAACAATAGGAGTATGCTTACTCTGTTGAAAAAGTGACATCGAATCTTGATCATCCGCATCGTCTGATGTGAGCTCATTGACGAGGTGCTCATCAGCAATGATTGCAATGATGGAGTCGCCATGGTCAAAATGAACCGGTAGATCATCTTCAGGATCAATCCAGATGCGGTTTACCCATAGATGGCATCGCCCGCGGTCTTCTTGATAATGTTCCTCAAGCCCAAGCAATCGAAAGATGGACAATCGGTTGGCAGTGTGGGGCATCCAAGTAGGCCGCCTGGCATATGTAGTGGGTTGAACTTCCCCTTCAAGATAGACCTCGATGTCAACCAACAGGAGCCGCAGGATGTGGGAGCTTGGCGGCTGCAAATTTGTCCGGACAACTAGGCATTCACGGTCTTGCACATCAAGATCAGCTGGTGGGTGATCAACAGAGTAGGCAAAAACTTCCTCATTGTCAGAGATTCCAAGTAATGGTCGCAGCATCGATGGAAAATCTTGGAAGCGATGCCATGGAAGAGCAATTTGACCAACAAAACCAGTGATAGTGAAGACAGTGGTATCACGCCACACGCCCGTGCATGTTTCCTCCTCGTCAAAGCTTGTGCAATCACTCTCCGGGCTAGGGTCTGTGAGGAGTTCTGGATCATCTAAATCCCGTGCAGCACTTGGGTCATCGATGACAGCTGCTGCCGGTTGATGTGGCCGCGCTTGATGAGCAAGAAGTGAGGTACCAAATATGGAGGTACCACAAAACGACCATTTCAATAAGGAAATGATGATCGACTATAAGAATCTTGGATGCCCTTAAATTGTCTGGGGACCCAATGGGAATCCAATGTGAAAACATTCTTCTAACAAGGAATTCATGCAATGGGAAATGCAGTTCCTTTCGCATCTGGTGGGCATTCCCCCTGTTTCCAGGATTGGTTTCCTGTTCGAAAATCACCTCATTGCCGATCATCTTCAGCTGCCATTTCAAAGTCGTGTTTCAAAGCCAGGATGGGACATTCGAGGTTGTCCGCAAATGATGGAAACCTTGAAATTGTCATTTAATCCAGTAAATGCTGACAAATTGTCAAATTTTGGAGTGCCCTACTCTTGGAGAAACACATTTACCCGCCCAGAATTGCAGTTATCAACCCAATCATTGCTGGTTCACTGCCGTTCCATTGCATGATATGCCGGTTAAACCCAACTCCATTTAAATGTGTTTTGTGATTGATGTCCCATGTGGGAATGGGTCAGCATGTCTTCTATGGGTTTGATCGAAAATGTGGTATACCGTATATTTGATTGCATACAGTGTTTTGGAAAATCCATTTCCCCAAGATCTAATGGCCATACAAATGTCAGTAAATTACCTGTTTTCACGCATCCCTATTTCATATATTGTTGGTGTTTCCCCTTCATATCCCATTATATCCCCACTAACTCCAGATTAAATCATCATTGATATGATATTCCACTAAACCTGCTTGAATCCCATCAAACCCATGAAATGCCCATTCAATGCCCATTGAACCACCATAAAATCCCCACCATGAAATCCCCATAAAATCCTATGAAAAACACCATAAAAACCCTATGAATCCCCACATTTATTGCCAGGCCCTCTCCAGGACACAGGACTCTCCGAGAAATCAGACGTGCTCAGCACCTTCACCAACACGTCGTGCACAAATTTGTTTGGCCTCAACGCGGTTCAGAATGCACTGAACGAATGGATGTGGACTGGGCGCCATCGACCTGATCGAAATGTGGTATGGTGTGTACAACAAATATATATATATATACATATATATATATAGGTATATATGTATATGTATATGTATATGTATATATATATATACACATGTGTATACATATACATATACATATACATATAAATATACATATACATCTACATCTACATATACTGTACATATAAATATACATATACATGTACATAAAATATATACATATACATATACATATAAATATACATTTACATATACATATACATATAAATATACATATACATATACATAAAAATATACATATACATATACATAAAAATATACATATACATATAAATATACATATACATATACATATAAATATACATATACATATATATGTATGTGTATATGCACCCTAAATGGTAAAGCGAAATGGTGGCCCTGTTGGGGCTGCTGTGTGTGTGAGAAAATATACAAATGTGCTTTTTATATCAGCGATATGCAGTCTGGACGAACTACATGTCCGCAGCATTCCGTCGGCTGGTGGAGCAGCAATATATACATATGTATCTGAACATACATATACATATACATATACATATACATATACATATACATATATATATATATGAATGTATTTATATATAGTAACTATAGTTCCAGATGTGTGTAAATATCATATATCTAGTCCAAATTCTCTGAAACCAATATCTAGCCTTGGGTTTCTGGAGTGGCCTCTTTAAAGGCTAGGCTTGCTGGCGCTGTACAATCCAACATGACTGGTGCGACAGCTCCAACTAGACAAGCACACTTTGGTTGGTGGTGATATCCCAATGTGTGTCAAAATTACCATTTAAAATCCCAATACATGATGTGTATATATATATATATGCTACCCCTCCACCAATAACGATAAGTAAGTTTAAAACTTGAAAGAGTGCATTGAAAGTGTGACATTGACAAGCATATATAGATAAGCTTAAATTTTGAAAGAGTGCATTGAAAATGTGAATTTGACAAGCATATATAGATAAGCTTAAATGTTGAAAGAGTGCATTGAAAATGTGAATTTGACAAGCATATCATATGATATGAGCAAAAGCAGGCATAACAAACATAGTTACATGTTTAACATTGCATTGAATTTGTGAAGGTGGCAGAAGTAGCAGAAGTTGGAAGAGTGCATTGAAAATGTGAGATCTCAGCCTAACTTTCTGCAAGAAAAACACCCGTGTGGGTTTATCTGAACTATGGGTGAATCACCATTTTTGCGATTATAATAGCCGTAACTTGCGATATACCCTATTTTCAGACAAACCCATTAATAATCATCATATCAAGTCGGTTATACATTATATCCTCATTATATGCCATTTAATAGAATTGAATATTCCATTGAGTGTCCACTAGATCCCTATCAAAATCAAAATGAAATCACCAACAAAATCACCACCTCCGCCCAGCATGCAGGTCGCACCTGATCCCCAGGTGCTGCATCTGCTCGCAGAGCGAGACCGCCGAAAACCAGCGGCCCGCCAGCTCCTCGGAGCGGCGGAAACGGCACGAAGCGCAGGGAGAGATAGATAGATAGATAGATAGATAGATAGATAGATAGATAGGATAGATAGGATAGATAGGATAGATAGGATAGATTCGATAGATTCGATAGATTCGATAGATTCGATAGATTCGATAGATTCGATAGATTAGATAGATGAGATAGATGAGATAGATGAGATAGATGAGATAGATGAGATAGATGAGATAGATGAGATAGATGAGATAGATTAGATAGATGAGATAGATTAGATAGATTAGATAGATTAGATAGATTAGATAGATTAGATAGATTAGATAGATTAGATAGATTAGATAGATTAGATAGATTAGATAGATTAGATAGATTCGATAGATTCGATAGATTAGATAGATTAGATAGATTCGATAGATTCGATAGATTAGATAGATTAGATAGGTTAGATAGGTTAGATAGGTTAGATAGGTTAGATAGGTTAGATAGGTTAGATAGGTTAGATAGGTTAGATAGGTTAGATAGGTTAGATAGGTTAGATAGGTTAGATAGATTAGATAGATTAGATAGATTAGATAGATTAGATAGATTAGATAGATTAGATAGATTAGATAAGATTAGATAAGATTAGATAAGATAGATAAGATAGATAAGATAGATAAGATAGATAAGATAGATAAGATAGATAAGATAGATAAGATAGATAAGATAGATAAGATAGATAAGATAGATAAGATAGATAAGATAGATAAGATCGATAAGATCGATAAGATAGATAAGATCGATAAGATAGATAAGATAGATAGATAATGATAAGATAGATAAGACAGATAGGATAGATAAGATAGATAAGATAGACAAGATAGACAAGATAGACAAGATAGATAAGATAGACAAGATAGACAAGATAGATAAGATAGATAAGATAGATAAGATAGATAAGATAGATAAGATAGATAAGATAGATAAGACAGATAAGACAGATAAGACAGATAAGATAGATAAGACAGATAAGACAGATAAGACAGATAAGACAGATAAGACAGATAAGACAGATAGGTAAGATAGATAAGATAGATAAGATAGATAAGATAGATAAGATAGATAGGTAAGATAGATAAGATAGATAAGATAGATAAGATAGATAAGATAGATAAGATAGATAAGATAGATAAGATAGATAAGATAGATAAGATAGATAAGATAGATAAGATAGATAAGATAGATAAGATAGATAAGATAGATAAGAGAGATAAGATAGATAAGATAGATAAGATAGATAAGATAGATAAGATAGATAAGATAGATAAGATAGATAAGATAGATAAGATAGATAAGATAGATAAGATAGATAAGATAGAGAAGATAGATAAGATAGATAAGATAGATAAGATAGATAAGATAGATAAGATAGATAAGATAGATAAGATAGATAAGATAGATAAGATAGATAAGATAGATAAGATAGATAAGGTAGATAAGGTAGATAAGGTAGATAAGGTAGATAAGGTAGATAAGATAGATAAGATAGATAAGATAGATAAGATAGATAAGATAGATAAGATAGATAAGATAGATAAGATAGATAAGATAGATAAGATAGATAAGATAGATAAGATAGATTAGATAGATAAGATAGATAAGATAGATTAGATAGATTAGATAGATTAGATAGATTAGATAGATTAGATAGATTAGATAGATTAGATAGATTAGATAGATTAGATAGATTAGATAGATTAGATAGATTAGATAGATTAGATAGATTAGATAGATTAGATAGATAGGATAGATAAGATAGATAAGATAGATAAGATAGATAAGATAGATAAGATAGATAAGATAGATAAGATAGATAAGATAGGTAAGATAGATAAGATAGATAAGATAGATAAGATAGATAAGATAGATAAGATAGATAAGATAGATAAGATAGATAAGATAGATAAGATAGATAAGATAGATAAGATAGATAAGATAGATAAGATAGATAAGATAGATAAAATAGATAAGATAGATAGGATAGATAGGATAGATAGGATAGATAGATAGATAGATTAGATAGATAGATTAGATAGATAGATTAGATAGGATAGATAGGATAGATAGGATAGATAGGATAGATAGGATAGATAGGATAGATAGGATAGATAGGATAGATAGGATAGATAGGATGGATAGGATAGATAGGATAGATAGGATGGATAGGATAGTATAGGATAGCTATCGGAGGATCGAGCTATAGATAGAGCTAGATAGATAAACTCTGAGATATCACTGATGTCACTGACATCACCAACAGAAAGTGGATCTTGACCTACTTAAATGAGGACGTGATGATGTTTAAAATGGTTGCTCCGCCAACAACAAGATGGATGAACTATCAGCAAAGCTGGCGACAAAAAGAAAATCACCAAACTGTTGATGCGATGACTACCAAAGGCGGATCAGTGGTTAGTGACCACATATGACCACGTTGATTCTGAAAGTCCACATGTTCTGCAGGGAGTAAACTCCAGACATATCTGGATTGAAATGGGATGCACAAGTCAGCGGCGATGAAACCTCCCAAGCCCAAAGGGCCTCCTGCCATGCTTCATGTCCCCAATGGGTATGCATTGGGGTATTCCTAGAACAGGTCGCCTATACGTTTAGCTAAATTGCAGTCACCAACCTGGAAAAATGTCATTTTGGTTAGCTAACCTTATCGACATTTATTGTATTATAGTAGATTAGAAAATATATATATATATATTATATATATTCATTGTTATTTTATATCATAATACTTGATATGATGTTAATTTACAACAGCGGTGCCCCCTCGATTTCAATCCCCACACCATTCAGCGCCCTATCGAACTTCTGCTGGGCCACGCAGGTGCGCATGGCGGCATTGAAGCCCAAGACGTGAAGACGCACCGAAGCTTTGTCGATGCCTCGGCACTCGGCAGGTCCGCCCTTTATGTTGGCTAATGCTGTCTTTGATTGATCGTGATTAATGGTGATTAATGGTGATTAATTGGTATCTTGATGTATCTTGAAGGTATGGCGCCGAGGAGGGATACTGGAAAGGATGGTTGCACACAAAAAACACGTTCCGCAAAGATATTCAAGAGATCTGCACGGCTTTTTTCGAAAGAATCTCAACATCCCTGAATCCTGTAAGATGAGTTGAAACTCAACATGTCTAGGGCGAAGTTGCACGACACGACGCTCACGCTTAGACCCTACTCATTGGAGCAATTTGTGGCTGCTTGTCTTGACCAAGCTTAGGATCAATCCCTCACCCCATTGGCACACAAACTAAAATAGTCTATCAAAGATGATGTTCAAATTGAACTTGAATATCCGAATCAAGTTCAAAGCGCACATGAACCCGAACCCTCAAAATGGTGAGATGATTAAACCCCTTAAAACCGCAAACTTTCATGGCTAACGATACCATTTCAGCAGATCAAGAAAAGCCAACCCTGGATATCCTTTCAGACTTCCATTGCTCATCCAAGCCAGGTTTTCTTCGCTTTGCTAATTTCAGTCATGTAGTTTACCCTAGAGCAGACCTTGAAAATCCATGGTTTCCCCAAGAAAATCATCCTCAACTGGGTCCATATCGTCCAATCCAGGTAGCTAAAAAAATCATCGAACTAAATGGCCCATGTTCAACCATTATTCAACCATTTTAACCATAGCTATTTAGCTAAGTAGTTAAACCATGGGCAAATACAATCAGAAACCATGTTACCATACTAAATGGTTTAACCATAGCTATGTTCGTTTTCTGGGCAAACCGCCCGGCCTTGTAGCAGGGCCAGCGCTGCGCGCCAGTCCTTCCCGCAGGCCACGACGGCCCGGCGTTGTTTCGATTCCTGAGGCAACGGAGCAAAGGAGCCATGGGGGGTATCGATGGATTCATGGCCATGTATATGTATTTATATATATATATATGGCAAATATATATATATATATTATACGTATATATATATATATTGATGAAATGTTAATGGGCATGTGGCTTTAATGGATTAATGGGATGCTCATGGACATTTTAATGGATTGAAGGGAACGAATATAGATTTACTGGGATATCAATCGGCGTATCTTATGGGACGTATAAACAACCTTAACATAATTACTTTAATCAACACCGTTCATGATTTGCGGAGACACAAAATGATGAACTATTTCTAGAATAAGCCTGTACGATGGATACTTACAAGTGATAAATCATGCGAATAATGGTCCGGGGGCCGTTACAGCACGTGATTAAATCTTGATGATATTTGTTTGGATGATCTTCGGCGTCCAAAAATATGGGGAGGGTGAGTCACGGGACCGTTCTTGATTATGTTCATTCGTCTTCCCAAGTTTGGGAACCCAATTTTGAGCTCCACATGTCATAACAGCCCCACATTACCACATCAACGAGCACCGCTCCGAGGTACATCGCAGAACTTCAGGAAGTTGTCCACTCGGGCCAACCTAAATGGAAGGTATGGCTGCCACGAAAAGCGTTGTGATGATAGTAATGTCTGTGTAATGGGGGCATTAATTATATTACAGTACAATCACATTCAGGGGGGTTCAAAGTCGGGATCAATCACAAAACAATCAATGAGAATCTATAGGGCGAGCACTCCAAACTGATTTTGCGCTAAGCCTCCAAAAAACCTCGGCCACCCAAAAGCCCTTGAAGCCACGATTCCCAAGTTTCGCCACAATTCAACCTCCTAGCCCAAGATTCCACATTTAGTTTCAACGGTGTTGCCCCAGCTTTTCGGAAATTCTCCCAAAATTTTGGCATGCATTCTGCTGCATACCCAATTGGGGCTGTCCCAAGCTTAGATTGCAAAAGGATACTGCAGCCAAGATCCTTCGATATTGCTTCGGCAGTCGTGCAAGAGGTTTTGTGTGAACGACCTGACATTCATCTCCACCATCCGCATTGGCGACGATTCTGAAATCCTACTTTTTTGACACCGGAAGTCTTGCCTTTCTTCGTTTCAAAGTTGGTCTTCTTCCCTCTTGGTTGAAACACTTCTTCACACCGGTAACAACTGATAACAACTGCTGCACGAGCCCTTGCCTCTCCCTCTGCAGTGGGTACGCCCCGACCTCCCATGAAAATCATAACGGCACACACCGAATCGTAAAGGATCAAACAAATTCAAACAACCCATCGCAAGCGCCGAGTCCTTACAGTTTGGTTCCCACAATTTACAATACATTCCCACACCAAACCATACATTCTCATATTGGATTTGTTTGTCCTTAACTCAGTGAAGCTTGGTTTACTGTTCACCTTTCAACCGCAGGTCCTGGGATCGTTGAAGCTCCGACGATTGAAAATGTCCAAGAGATTCATTCTGAAAAAAGACATTAATATGTGGCTCCTTGGCCTCCGTCCTGGAAAATCAGGCATTCAACAGCCATGTTCTTTGATTGTTTCCAATGTTTCCATCAAAAGTATCCTCAACGAATCGCCGTCTAAACTTACAGACTTCCTTTCCAAATGCTCGTTGGAGATGGACCCGGATGGGTTGACCCTTCAGAGCATTTTTGCCCTGGGGATGATTAAATACTGAGGATATGTCTCGTTCTATGGGTTCATTGGTATCCCATCAGTCAACCCCATATCGCCAATGATGTTTCTATAGCTTTCCCATCCACGGGAAAGCCAGGCAGCATTCCCCTCAATTTGGATCGCTATGCTAGATTTAATGCCCAGAAGCTTGATGGATACATCCAACATCCCTTTCGTTTGAGGCCTACCAGCACCATTGTTGTTGCTTCGCATCCACATTTCTGATGTTGATATCATCATCCTTAATATCCTGATGATCATCGTACTCCTCCTCGCGAATCTCTTGCTTTTTGTTGGCCTACATCCCCACTTCTTTCTGAGCTGCCTACCTAACCCAACCAACTGGGGTCTATTGAGAAGTGCAATCATATTCCGTGTAAAATTGTTTGAACCAGCCCGTAAATAGCGCAAACAACAATTTATAACTATGATCCGCCGGCATGTGCATGTCTCCATGCTGATACCGTCTTAAATCTCCATTGTCTGGATCAAAGTTTCTAGTGAGACACACGATCACGAAAACTGGATTATTCCATGATAGATACTCAAATGGATTTGTTTAAAAACAGGTACGAATGCTCCAAAATAATCCTATGATTGATATCTTCCCAGATTAAAATGACATCCCAAGTTCGGACAAACCCATATGGATATTATGTTTGCTCGTATACATCTGATTATTGTTGATAAACTGGTTATATAACTGGTATCCCCAGCAACTTCCAACTCCCTCCGCCTCTCAGACGTCCCAGCCCCGGCGCCAGACCGGGCATTTGCCAACCTGTCGATAGGTGCCAAGATGAGTTGACCGTCAATATCTCACCATGGAACTCCAAGAGGGGTCTAATATTTCACCAAAAAAAAGATCTTTACATATTTTTACCATGGACATGGTGCTATGAGACAAATCACTACTAAGTGGTGCCATATCCCATGAACAACCCAGCATTTCTTTTGCCATTGCATCCTTTGCATATCCTCATTTTGTCATCAGTACCTTGAACCACACGTCACACGACCCGTAACACATGGCCTTTCCATCGCACTCTGTTGTTCCCAGTCTACGCCGGTGCCATTGCGAACGTGTCTGTCTCGTGTCCCGTGGTTCTCGAAAGACGAATCAAGTGCTCCACAAGTAAGAAAACCAAAATTGCCATTAAATATATGTATATGTTTTTATTTATTTATTTATTTATTTAATGTCCAACCCGTTTTACCACCAACAAAACGGAGAATGTTGCAATGTCTTTTAAAAATATGATTTCCCACTTTGCCAATGAAAAAAGGCGAAGGCCATATCACTTGTTTCTACCGTGTTATTTTCAACTCTACCACAACACAATCGGAAACTGTTCAACTTCCAATTGTACCTTTATGGAAATGCCACTCGCGGTGGTTGGTTCATGGTCGGCTCATGGTTTGTTTGTGAGATTTACATAAACATCCGGTCGGTGTTGAATTTCTGTGACCGATTGTATCGCAGCAAAAGTAGTTTACTACTGAGACATGTTGTATAACTTAACGTTTGTAATTGGTAATTTGATGTAATTTGAACAGAGTTGAAGCTGTTGTCATTTGAAAAAATGATAGTTTGGCCTCTTTGCCCAGGGCTGCTAAAGTTGACTGTACATTGGTACCCGCTGTCATCAAACATGGCTGGAAAATCCCCAATTGGAGATTTTAATTCAAAAATCATCTATAAATGAATGGATGATTTCCCTTTGCCACGTTTGCACGGCTTGTGGTTGTGTTGTCTCTTCAAAAATATGAGTTGTCCCAAGCCAAGCACCTTTGGGCCGAGACATGGATGGTTGGGATGTCACCCTGGGGCCCAAAACCACCAAAGTACCCACCTTCGTTACCGTGCACTCTCCTATACCTGAAATTTCATCACACGTGGCCCAAGCCTATACCTGAAATTTCTCCCCAGAATGGATGTGGGATTCCCTTCATTTCCCCACGAAGGAAAAGTGCATTCTTTGCGGAATCCTTTTTGTTCCGCGGTTGATTTTTCCATCTTGATCTGCAAGTCTTCGACCATGTCCACTTGTCCACAGTTGCAATGGCCTGGCAAGTGATCTATGCAATGACCGTCCATGGGGTGTCACCAAAAACAAAATGGTGTCGAAGTCGACAACACAGAAATATGTTGGTTGGATTGGTTGGACAAAATTCCCAAAAATTAAATGGCGAGAAATAAACCGTGCAGAGTTGCCTTGGTTGCCATCCAAAATACAATGCATAACGCATAACACATAACATATAACGCCCTGCATACTCACCAAGACAATATCAGAGAGGGTTCGGGATGTGTGAACATTGGATGCTCAAACAATTTTATTGCTAATACTTAAAGATGATATCGTCAAACCTAGTTATTTTCAGCAACGAAAACCAGTGTTGTGGCAGTGAGGCACCCCAACTTGAGAGCAGGCGGAGGCGGACGAAAGGTAGTGTAGTGGGAGAGGAGTGGTGTCAAAATGCTGCGCCTCTAAGATGATACACCAAAAACGTTTTTGCGCAGTCTAAGATGATTTTATCCAGAGCATGACTGCATGATACGGTGTCTTGTGCAGTGTGAAATGATGCACGAAAAGGGGTTTATTTAAAACCCCTTTTTAAGACCCCTTGCAGCAACTGTTATTGAGGCTGAAGCATACCAATTATGCTGGACTACAGGGACATCTCCCTCATGGAAAGTGTGCCTCTAATGTGGGGGCCCGTGACCGTGTCACCCGTGGGAATTGAACCCATGACCATTTTAGAGGGGGGGGGGCCCCCCCTTATAATTGATATCCAATACATAACGGCGAGAATTCCACGTTTAGCCCGGGCTGGCCCCCCAATACCCTATGATTGTGCTGAAGCACGGAGAACTCAGGTAGCTGACGCTACCTTTCGTGATTTGAGATACCGGATAGCAATCTGCGAAGGTCGTACCCAAGCATAGAGCGAGGGACGCTTAATGTCACTCCTTCTCCAGTCAAGCACAGCATCCGGAAATCGACCTCATCGGTTTCATCCGCAGCACTTTTGTCAGTAGAGGATGGATCCACATAGCCATGTTGTGCACTGGACATCGTCAGAAAATCTTCACACTCACCACGTCCCTAAGCCGAAAGATCTTCACAAGAAACAACGGATACAAATCTCAAATCTAACTTGGACCAATCTTTTTGGCCATTTGCAAATGCGCTCCAAGTGGACTCCAGTGAGTTTTCAGGGCATCCATTTCAGCCCTACTTTGCTCATGGCCAACCCAATTCTGATCGCTTTTGGGGGCTATTTTTGGGTATCCTCACTTTAAGAAAAACAAATGTCCACATTGGCTCCTCATTTTGGCTAGTCTCAAAAAACAAAAACGTTGCTGCTCTCAACTCCCAATGTTCGCTAAACCTTCCAACTTTGCATCTTGAAACCCCATTTTGGCTAGTTAAAAATCTCAGTTTGAGGCAAACCCAGATGTCAACATGTCCCCATTAAATTCCCATAAAATGAGAGGTGTTCGAACATGGCCAAACTTTGCCCGGGGAGAAAATAAAAATCTAAGCTGGGTAGCATACATTCCCTTTTGTCGCAAAAACTTAAACTACCACCAGTTGGTTTGCCCGTGGATAAACTTCCAAGATGGATGGTCAAATCCCTCTAACCAACCAGTCATCATTCCATGATCCCCTCTGATATACCGGTAGTTCGCAAGATCCACTGAAAAAACACAATTTGCGATATGTTCACTGTGCAATGCCCCAGGATACCCTCCAGTAAACTAACATGGCTATGGAAACCATGGCCAATTTATAGATTATTTACCTTGTAGAGATGACAATTTCCAATAGTTATGTTAGTTTACCAGAGGGTAAGCGCATGCTTCAAAAGTCATCACAATGTCTTCATGTCGCAAGAAGGTCCTAAAAATGGTGGCTGAATGGACAAATAATCCCCGGAGAACTCTGTATCTTCAATTGGGATAAATGGGCTACCCCAACATCCCATTGGTTCATCATGTTCCCCATTTATATATATATATACAATTATATATATATACATATATATATATTTATATATATATATATTATATATATAATTATATATATATGGCCATCAGGTGTGTTTAAACCGCCCATCTGGATTGATGTGGCCCAAACCTACCAACACTACCAAGCTGTCCAAGCTATGGCCTCCGTCAACGGCGTTCGCAGCATGGCCAGGGATGTTCGGTGGGACTTTGGTGACCTCGTGGAAATCTCATTGGTTCTCCAAGTCCTGGCAAGAGATGCTTTCGCCAGCGGGATGCGATGGTGATAACTCCAGTTGGGGATAGTTGTGGAGAAGTGTAAGATGTTTATTGATGTTTATAAACTCCTGAAGCTGGGTACTGTAGGGAACACTCCTGAACAAATCGCAAAGCCTTGCTCTCAGATCCTTCAGTTGAGACCTGCTTCGCCTGGCCCATGACCCACCAGGTTACCGCCATGCCTTCAACACGGCCTCGGCGGCCAAACGACCAGAGCGCATGGCGCTATCCAAAGTGGGCTCGGCACAGTGATCCCCGCAGAGATAGACGCCCGAGGTCGATCTCGGCTCCCGAGGTCTCAAGGGCCGCTGCTGGGAGGGCTGATGGAAGGACAAGTGATAAACCCGCAGCAGCTTCCAGTCCTGCAAAGATCGTCCAAACAGACCTTCCAATTCACTTCGAAGCCAGCCTTCCTTGTCACCACCATCAGACCCACGCACCGTCACAGCTGCCAGGTCCCAACCAGCTGGGGCATAGGTGGGTTGGACCAGTGATGGGAACGCCACATCCACCAGCCTCATTCCATCCTCATCTGCCGCCTTCTGCAGGGTGCTGTTGAGCACAATCAGCGGCTCCGTCACAGGTGGTGGCGAAGGCAAAGCAAAATACCAGGTACAGCTGGAAGTGCCTTTGCGACCACCTGCATGAGAATACCAATCAATCCAGACATGTTCACCACTTATCATGTCTTGATCCATGATCATGTGCAACGCCCTGCCCGTTATGTGAGGATCATGGGCATCCTTGAACATTTAAAAATGTTTAAAAATTACTTTACTTCGTGTGATCCCCACCATGACATTTATACATTTTGTTACTGGCAAATCTTCTGGCATTCTATCTGACATATTTTCTGGCATTCGATCTGGCATTCTATCTGGCATATCTTCTGGCATTCTACCTGGCATATCTTTTGGCAGATGTTCTGGCATATCTTCTGGCAGATGTTCTGGCATATCTTCTGGCAGATGTTCTGGCATATCTTCTGGCATATCTTCTGGCATATGTTCTGGCATATCTTCTGGCATTCCATCTGGCATTCTATCTGGCATATCTTCTGGCATATTATCTGGCAAATCTTCTGGCATTCCATCTGGCATTCTATCTAGCATATCTTCTGGCATATTATCTGGCAAATCTGCTGGCATTCTATCTGGCAAACATTCTGGCACTTTATCTGGCATATCTTCTGGCATTCTAGCTGACATTCTATCTGGCATTCTATCTGGCATACCTTCTGGCATTCTATCTGGCATATCTTCTAACATTCTATCTGGCATCTTCTGGCACTCATTCTTTTGGCGTGGATACTCGCGGTTGAGGTCCGGCAGGGAACACTGGGCGTGGATGGTCGTGGTTGAGGTCCGGCAGGGAACACTGGGCGTGGATGGTCGTGGTTGAGGTCCGGCATGGAACACTGGGCGTGGATGGTCGTGGTTGAGGTCTGGCAGGGAACACTGGGCGTGGATGGTCATGGTTGAGGTCCGGCAGGGCACACTGACGTGGATGGTCGTGGTTGAGGTCCGGCAGGGAACACTGAGCATGGATGGTCATGGTTGAGGTCCGGCAGGGCACACCGACGTGGATGGTCGTGGTTGAGGTCCGGCAGGGAACACTGAGCATGGATGGTCGTGGTTGAGGTCCGACAGAGAACACTGTGGATCGCGGGTCGCAGTTGGACGAGGAGGACGACGAGGAGGACGACGAGGAGGACGACGAGGAGGACGACGAGGAGGAGAGGAGATGAGGAGAGGAGAGGAGAGGATGAGCAGGCAACTGACATAAAATCTAACAACCCTCACCTGGCAGGTGGGGAATAATGCTCAAAAGCGCCGGGAAGCGCTCAAACCTCTGGGTCCATATCTGTCCATATCATGGACATGGCTGCCTCGAAATTCTACCAAGTGGTACACCCACGACCAATTTCACTTTTTCAGAGCCTGTTCAAAAATGGGCTTTCTTTAGTCCAGGGTTCATCATCATTTTCTTACCAAAATTTCCATTTTGATCCATTTTGGGGGATGCAAATATCCCATTTTCAGCCACACCCGTTGTGCTGCAGCTGCGCCTATCTCCGGCACCAGCTGCGACGCCTGCGGCAACTCCGCCGCCAATACCACAGCATCGAAGTCCCTCCAGTCGTCGCCCAAGCGCAGCTGCCGGGCTCTGACTTCAGCCACTGGAGAGCCCAGATGAATGGACAAGCCTTCCTGGAGGCCATCATTGAATCATCATCCATCCCATGCCATGGAAAAATCCAAACTCAAGAGGTTAAACTAAATCCCGTGGGTGACCATCCCTCAAGGACTGGTTAATCCAATGCAACTTCTAACACGAAGCGCTTGTAGCATCCAACTTCTGATGGCCATACTGAACCATTGCCAGTTCATGTGGTCAAGTTGATAAGAAACCATCCTGATTCTTTGCAGAACTGGGCATCCAAAACTAGGGGTGTATTGTGGGGGTTATCACATTGATAGTCATTGAAAGGAATCTAAAATCAGCGATGCCAGGGGACAGTTGAAATTATCTATAGCCGTTGCAGTTCGAAGCAAAGCAGGTCCTACCCCAAATCATTAATGAACAAATTGAAGACTGAGCAATTTCAGAAACCAAAACCATCCAAAAACATTCGAAAACCAACAAGTTTCTGCCAGTTGATCCGGCACTGCTTGCATGCCCCTGTCAGGTAGGGAGGTGCTTCCCTCCGCCAACATCCGCAGCACGAAGCGAAAACAGGCCGAAGATTGGCGCACCAAAGGTGTCACGTAGATGGCTTCGAAAAAGGGTCGCAAGAAGCCTGTGGCTGCAGAGATCACAGAGGGGTTCAAGATGGTTCAAGCTTTAAGCCTACTGGCAAGTGAGAAAACCATGTAAAATCGTCCTTTTTGATGGTGAAATCATGTGAAATCAATGAAATCCTGCAGTTTCCCATCACCTGTTTAGGGCGCGGGTTATGCCAAAGGGCTGGTTGTTTGGGCTGGTGGTTTGGGATCCTTAGGATGCTCTAGTGTTCGGAAACACCCATGCCAAAAATGGCCTACAAAAAATAGGTGGAAAACCCCAAAACCGTACCATCAACCTGTCGACCATCTACCCACCAGTCATGAAATCTCCCAGTTTCCATCCAAAAAAGACGCTGAAACCAGGCGCCAGAAACGGTTCACCAGCTCGCTGGACAGTTGCAGCTTCCGGCACAGAAACTCCTCTGTGTTAGGTGCAACATCTGCTTCCTCCAGGGGTGTGTACGGGCTCTCGAACAAGAGTTGCTTCAAGCGCAGCAGCAACAGTTGCCACAAATCCTGCAGAGTTCATTGCCACGAAAACGACAAACGTGTAGACTGAGGGTATCCCTAGGTGGTTGGGAGTCCGATGATACCTTTACTAGAATAATCAAGGTTTGACACTGCATAACTTTTCATTTCTCTAAATGTGTGGCCATGTTACCCCTAGTTCTACCAAAGACCACAGGATTATAACCCATGATATGTCCCGATACTATGATAGTTTAACAGGATTTAACAGGTATCTGGATTGATCACGAGACCCAAGAAAACAATGTCCTGGATGGAACAAATGGATACAAATGGTCCTTCATACATTTTCTTATTCAAAATCCCAAAAAGATATCTTGTGAAGATCAAACCCCATCCTGGATGGAACAAATGTTGGACGTCAAAGTCTTCCAGAGATATCTGGGACTCCGCAAGGGGTCCGCCACGACCCGAAGCTGCCCTTGGCCAAAGGCCAGCACCGCGCCCGGCGCGAAGCTGCGCAGAGCCAGGGGCCTCAATTTATGGATGCTTTCCATGTTACAGGAGCTATTTAATGTATGGATTATCCCTTTCATGGTCTCAACCGGAGGTATTTAATGTTACAGGATGTTGCAGGGAAGCGATTGCTAAGAATTTCCCATCATATTCCTATGATATTCCCATTAAATACCATGATGTCCCACTTTGAATCACCATTGAATGAATCACCATTTTATAAGTGGTATCTCGTTTCGACCGCCACCAGCCCAGTAGCCCATGGAGGGTTAGTCCTGGTGAGTTGTCGAAACCCACACGTACGATGCAAACTACCTGGAACGGATTCACCCAAGGTTTCGACTCGTTTCGACCACCCATTGATTTTGGTGTCGCGGTTTCGAAGATTTGTGGCTCGCCTGGTCCCAATACGGGGTCAGTTCTCAGTTGCGCCGAATAAAACCAAACTGTTTAATGTAATTCTGTACGCACTGGGAATCCAGTTTCAAATCCCCTACAGGTTTCATGATTTTCATGCTCGGTCAAGAATTTAATCTATTTAATATAGTATGTTCTCGTCAGAGAAATCCACTAGTTCAGGTTTTTGCTGCCAGAGCACTTCAAATCCAACTGCCGTTTCACTTCCGGATATGCTTCAATCAGAATCTGGAAGCCGCGGTCCAACAAGAAGGAACCTGGACCACCCGAGTTTGGGATATTGGATCCATCCACCAACAAATTTGCCGTAACATCCGGAAATGAACATGGACAACAAGCAGTCCCAACGTACAACGAAATCCAATCAAGTACGTCTGCCCAAAGAAATCACGGGGACAGCCTGAAGGGTGCAGCCCCACGTTTCGAAGATGTGGATTATTTGCAATGTTTGCCAAATTACATTTCGAAATTATTTGCACATGTTGATTATTTGCAAATGGGCCTGGTATTGACACACAATGCCCATTACATACCATTACATATCATGACGTATCATTGCATTGGTATTGGATGAGACTGCGAGAAGAGATTTGCAACCACGGCCTTGCTCTGGTTCTCCTTCAGCGATGATGGGCGGCAAGTCAAACCCATACGTCAAGGGTCTACATTACACCAAACCTTTGGAAACTTCCCAAAAAAAGTCACAGATGTTGTAGGATTCTGGGGATGTTCGGGTGCCTCCCTTCACGTCTTGTTGCTAGTTGTGAGTTGACAATCCAAAGCACTCTGGCGGTTGTGTGACCTTGCGGTGCTCCAGAAATGTGAAATTGTTTTCTGCCCAAAGAATATGTTAAAATGGTAGCTGTTTTAGGGGGCTACGAATACCATTCTGTATAGGAAATTCCAAGGGGGAATATATATAAATATCTAAATTTATGTTGTCTGCTATACAAGCTAACTCCTGTAAACCTGGTTTTAAAAAAAAAAACGCAAAAAAAAAAGCGATTTGAAAAAGCAAAAAAAAACAAACAAACAAAAAGCACTTGAAAAAAAAAAACGATTGGAAAAAAAAAAACGCCAAAAAAGGCGATTTGAAAAAGCAAAAAAAAAAAACAAGTAAAAACCCAGGATCGTCTTCAATGGTCTCCATCCCATCCTGCGCGCAGGTGACAATGGAAAGAGGCCTGCACACTCAGCTGGACCCGACATTCCCAGAAGGGGGTCCCAACCTCCTCGCTGACCCTACCCCGGGAGGGGGTCCCCCCAAGTTTCCAGCCACCTTCACCACCTTCCCGGATGGAGCAGCCAAATCTGCAAAGTTTCCCCCAAACCTGCCCTTTTGCTTTTGTTTCAAAATTAATGTATGAAAGCATTTAGTTGCTATTGGTTTGCTATAGTTTTGCTATTGTCTTGATGTTGTATTGTTTTTTTTACTTTTCTTTTTTTGTTTTTTAATGTTTTTTGTTGTTTTTGTCCAATTACTTTTTTTTTGCTTTTTTTGGCTTGTTTATTGCTTTTTTGTTTGCTTTTTTTTTGTTTTTTTGTTTGTTTTTTTGCTTTTTTGCTTTTTTTTTGCTTTGTTATTTAATCGTTTTTTTTGTTTTTTTCAAAATGGCTAAATCGTTTTTTTTTGGCTTAAAAAAAAAAATGCGCTTTACAGAATTAGCTTGGACGGTGCATCATAAATCTAAATATACATAGCGAGTTTGTTTCATTTCATGGATTTGTTGCTGATTTTTGAATACCTAGAGGCGCGTTGCTGTCCTTTATGTTTGAAAGTAACACCATTTCTTTGAAAAAATGCGACACTCCTTTCAAAGAAGCCCAGCTGCCATCTGTTTGGAAAGGAACACCATTTATTTGAAGGAAAGGTTTCACTCGCCAAAAAGACAATTATACACCCCCGAGGAAAACTTGCGGATGTTTATCATACTTTGAATTTCAATAATGACCTCTGAAAGATGTATTTGATAAACAATGATGCCTTGGAGGCAAGATGAATCAGATTTGATCTGGATTAATCTGGATTAATCCTATGGATCAAAACATCGAAAAACAAAACAAAAAAATGTTTTCCGGACTAGTGGGAACATGGCTAGATCCAAGTAGTTCCCAAAACATTGCTTTGCTGTTTTTTTCTTTTGTGGTTCTTTGTGGTTTAAAACATGTTAAGCTTTATTTCCACTAAGAAAGGCTTGTATGTACAGCAAAAAGCCAAGATTGCTTTACACCATGTAATACATTTAGGGTTTTTTTTTACTTTTTGCGCGCCCACAACAAGCCTTTCTGTATGTGAAACCCTATTGTTGTTTGGGTTTTGACAGTAATAACCATAGTAAAAACAAACAGAAACAAAACCCATTCATAACCTATAGTATATATATATATGTATGGGTGATAACCATAGGTTTTAACACCATTCATGTGGTGATCCCCGGTCCTGGCAGCGGCACCCGGTCGCTCCGCACACGGCCTCCGACGCCGTCGGCGGCTTCGAAGACCTCCACCCGGCAGCCGCTGCGGTGGAGGGAGCGCGCGCAGACCAGGCCGGCCACGCCGGCACCCACCACCTGTGATTCACATGGATTATTTGGATTAATATTGTTACATATATATATGCGGGTCAAGTGCAACCCACCCTCCACACCCTAGCCAAAATTGCGCGGAACATAAAATCAAAATGTTCGCAACAGAGCAAAAGGTGAGAAGACTGACATCAATCTGATCTAAATAAAAAGTGAGAAGTAAAGATCATCCTTCAAACAACAGTGACAGATGTAAATGTCACAACATGATAATAAACAGAAGTTGTTTGGAAACTTCAGTTGGTTTCCAGCATTCAGCCAGGAGCATCTGCCGCCGCACAAGTGCGGAATGGAAAAGGCGTCCAACTACGGAAGTTTCAGCAGATTTCACCGCACTTCCACACATCTTAAAATAGCTTGAACAATTTGAACATGTTTAACATCTTCAACTCTTCACAGGAGGATCAGCTATATTTGCTTGACTCTGAAAGCTGAGCTGAAAACACCGCCAGGCTCACCAACACCGTCAGTTGGTTTTCAGTTCATCAGATTTTTCTTTTTTTTGTTACAGGCGGTACGTTCGCAAGCTCACTACTCCCAACAAACAAAGGCCACAACAAGTTGAAGCCAAACATATTATATAATATATATATAATATATATATATAATATATATATATATAATTATATATATATTGTTGAATGGGGCTCAACGACATTAATCAACATGATTTGGATTACTTGATATTAATGCTGATTCACAGGGATTTAATATTGGATTTAATGCTGATTCAGCTGATTCACATTATTTGGATATTTGAATGGGGCTTAATATTGTTATATGTTGTTTTAATCAGATTTACCCAGAGTTTAATGAAGTTAAATAGAATCTATCAACTACCCAGAGTCAATGGAACTACACTGGCTCTACCCACCCTGAAGTAGTTAATCCGATTACCAGCTAATGATAAATGATAAATAAACCCGGGGTAAATCCCATTTTGAAAAGGTGGGTGTAAATTTACCAGCTCAGGGTTTAATGGAAATTCAATGGAATGTATAAACTACTAGAGTTTACTTGGTTTTTAATGGTGATTGGGGAATATTCGCAGATATTTTCAGCAACCGGGTTTCTTCAAAAGTGGTTTACACTTGCCATGTAAACGGGATTTTTTTTGGGTTGATGCTCCAAGCGGCTGGAAAACAACTATATCTTTGTGATAACGGGATGTAAAGTGATTTTTCATGGATGAGGGTTAGAAGCTTTCCTACAACTGGTGGATGAGGAGTCCCCTTGCACTGAACCAGGGTTTCCAGCATTTACTATACGGAGAAAGAGATCTCCATCAATGAACACGCCGACGGACGTAGGTTTCAGTAACAACTGTATCGATATCAATGGTTCGCATCCGGGATACCACCCGGCACGACTGGCATGTATGCAAACGCGTATACATATGTGTACATATGCATATGCATCTTCACTATATGAAGCGACCATTTTCCGGTGATTCCCGGTAACATCTACTAACCATCATCTACTAACCATCATTTAAATTCATTTAATTTACATTTACAGTGAGGTCGTGGTGAGGTTGTCAAAGGGTATTGCAAGCAAACAAAATAACCATCCAGGCGGACCAGGACCCAGCCACCCACTTGCAGGCAAGCATCTGCCACACGCCAGCCTGACGCTTCCGGTTGTTGCGCAGACGCTTTCATCGCATGTCTCATGGGCAGAGTCTGCACAAAGTGACGCTCCGTGGGTCGTCCCGCCACCCAGGCAGTCAAGGGATAAAAAGCCAGCGCGACGCAGCAAATCCACTTGGGGCGAATCTTCGCCCTGGGCATCTACCAAACAATTGGTAAATAATGGTAAACAATGTTGAAAAGTCTCGGCCAACGATTGGTCTATTGTGGTGTCTAGTGGCTAATGGCACACAAACGAGTGATGACATGCACGCTACTGTTGACGTCCTTGGAACCTATGCTCGACTTTAAGTAAGGCAATTCACTCAAATACTTTCCATAAGCGCAGATTGATCATCTATGAAATCATTCTTTGACAATGAGAACTGTGAGCCTGCAGGCTTTGGTCACTGTTCAAACTGTTTCCTGATCGATTTGCCTCCAAACCTCCTCTTTTTTGGGGTACAGGAGTTCAGTAGACTGTATCGCTAGGCAAATGACTATCCGATATTTACACATCTACTTTGGATAGTCATTGTAGTTTTGATCCATCCTTGCTCAAGACCTGCACCAAAGCGTGGAAACCGCCAATAACAAAGTTCATCAGAATGCAGGAGATTGCCGGTTTCATCAGTTGATTGCGGCTTTGTGGGATCTAACTTGTGAATCAATATATTCATGTGGACGTGTGCTCTTCCTAGAGGTTCTTCGGCAATCACAACTAGTTGCAAAAAATTGGCACCATGTGGGTTTTCCAAACAGCAGGCACAACTGTATTCAAATTCCTATTCATCGTGCACTTGGCCAAGTGTTTGCTTCGTGATGTGCTACTCCCCTGAGACGAAATCTTGTGCATCTTTTGTCAAACGCACATCCGAAGCGGTTCTGCGCTTCCTTGGTGCACGGATGCGGGACATTTACTGAAACCTCTGCATACTGCCAAATACCAAAAAAAAAACTTTCAGCCCATGATGGTGCATGGATGCTGGCAACTTTGGCACAGAAAACTGCTGAAGCAATGTCAAGTTCATGTTGCTCACCGAGAAGTCCTTCCCAACATTTCCCCTCAATCTTAAATCAAAACATCATGAACAACCATCAGATGCCATCAGATTGTGCTCCCCAGTTTGACACCAAGCTAAAGTCTGGAACACCCCAAAATTCAACGCGAGACAAGATCCCTTCTAAAAATATCAAGAAATACAACGGTCTATTCACACAACACAACGGTCTATTCACAACAGTTTTCTTGGATTTGCTCATCCGCGCCCCAAAAAAAAAATGACATGCAAAGTAGATTCCCCACCTCTTGATGGATTGACCAATGTGTGAAAAAGAAACCATCACCTTCACCAAAGCTTCACCAGATCATACTTTGTTAAAGCAAATTTGGCCCTGATTTACTTCCAAATTTCTAATTTCCATGCAAGTTGCCAAGGCATTTGGGCATTCTTGAGGCGACCGTGTGCTTGACATCCATCTACCTGCGCAGGTTGGGTTTGTGACTTTGAGTCACTTTGGAATAACGGCTGTTTTCATTAAACATGTTGAGCCAATTTTGGAGGCAAGTCGAAAGGAGTGGTCATGGCATATTCCAACTCAAGTCGCTATCGGTCAAAGTGATCTATGCCAAAAAAACAAAAGGCAGAGGCACACTCACGCGCAGCACGCAGTCACGCAGACAATGGGCATCAAAAAAAAATAGCATGTTGGGCATCCAACGTCACTGTACAAGTGCTCCACCCTGCCCTGGCGTGAGCCCATGGCTGGGTCATTCAGTATTTTTTTCGTGCAGGGCATGACATATTGCACATATTGTAAAATATGTCCAATATTTTTTCATTCAAACCAAGGAAATTGAAACAGGGCTTTGCACCAGCACCAGGGCAGCTCGGAGACCACTGCCCCCTAGTGCGCAAACATGGTGGTTAGAATGTTAGAAGTTAGAAAACACCCATAACATCAAAAATATATCGAAATTTTGTCATTAAGAACTCTCAACTGCTTGGGCATCAAATTTCCTGACAGCGCGCCTTCCAGAAAGTCTTCACCGTTTTGAATTGGTTTATGCGCCAGGAAAGGTGACCAACAGCGATGATTACCTCAACAACCAGTCACAGCGATAATAAAATTTCGGATCAAATGGTAATTTTTTCGAAGAATCCATGAATGGGTACTATCTATGATCATGTAGATACGATGATTGTCAAATTCTATTCAATAGGTGTGAGAGTTCTTCACCCCAGCCGTAGTCAGTGTCATTGCGAAATCTGGCAGGTGACCTGCCAAAAAGTCCTAAAGATGAGTTAGGATTGGGGCGGACAACCGCCAGCAATGGCTCCCAAGATCCTAAACTCAAAGAGGGCAATCGCTTCTCGTCACTTCCTCCCCAAAAGCGGCTGGCCCGGTAAATATCCACGAGTTGTCGCTGCGTATTCGTGAGATTAGTTGATGGGAAAATATTGGGATGTAAGAAACGGGATAATGTGTATCAACGCATGAAATTGGGATGTCGTTGTTCCCACTATTTGAATGGGTTGATACACCATGTTTTTCAAAACAAATATACAAGCAAATGACCTCACCACACCCCAATTTCGCGGACAAGATCCCAAAGATGCGTTGGAAGGCGCACAGGATTTAGATGTCTCATCGTGTTCAACCAAAATGCACCTTCAAATGATATGAAAGTATCGGATACGACCTATCGCATGATGTCAAAGTTGAATATAAAAAGTATCCTCATTGGCAAAATTCAGTACGGTTGAATGATCCCCTACAACCACATGACCAAAGTACCAGTTGTTGCCTCTGGATGCCGCGGCCAAGTTGCGTAACGATGTAAGGAAACCATGACTGCAACGAAGATAGTAATGGCGCCATGGTTCCGCATGATTTGCGACAAGGGAAAAGAAGGGTGCCCCGACTAAAAACACGGGAATGACAAATATTGGACATATTTAGAGCAGCGATTGAATTTGCACAATATTCAACGCAAAGGCGCATATTTTTTTTTGATTTTTATTTGTTCATAGGTTATTTTCCCAAATGACTTGGGCCAGAAAGCAGCCTGGCTGAGAAATCCCTTATGTTCAAACAGGGTGCAACACCTGGTGGGATGGTTCCACAACCATTGGAACGTATTTGGAGGTTGTTGTGTTGAACAAAAAGATCGTCAAAATCGGAGATCATCAATCAAAAATACAGTTATGGGTCCGTTTACCTTGGTGCCGTTCAATTCACCCCAAACAAAATGTTCGCGAAAATGTTTCAAGCTGGATGTTCATGTCCAGGGTTTTGGTTCATACCCAAAAGTATCTCAACATCACCAACTAAAAACATATGAAGCAGAGAGGTTATCACAATTTTTTAAGGGCCCGGCCCCAAAAGACTTTTTGAGGTTTCTGAAGTCAGGAGATCTTGATTTCGTTGAAGCGTTGAAGTGTCATTTTGACAAGCCAAATTTCATCCTGGCATATCGAATGGTTAATGGCTGAAGTTAGACATAACCCACCGGCCCTTTGATTTCTGCTTCATATATTTGCACCCACGGTCTGTTCAAACCCAAATTTCTGCTGGCCACCGCTCACCAATTCCCACCTTTTGCATGCCCAAAAGTGAGCCATACATCCCATATTCATATTGGGGTGGGATAAAGGCTAAAGGCCCAGTCACCAAGGTGAATATCCCAAAAAACGGCAAATCGGAAATCATCCCCAAAGCATGATATTCCAGTAAGAGTTTTTCACTTTTTGGACCCGGCTGTGTGCGTGGGTGCGCCACAATACATGAAGGACTCTACCAGAATTCATTGCCTTGCCAAACCAAAAACGAACATCAAAAACACAAAACGAATAATGTGGGAAAAACAATACTAAAGCATCCCCCAAACCATCAAAAATAGATGGTATAAACCATTCCCAAATGGGTATCCTCAGCACTTCGGTCAATTCATGTCAAATTGGATACACCCCCATACACCTCCCACAATGCATTCGTCTTTGTGCCGGCGATTCAACGGTGCCAGGCGACCAAACTAGGCGCTTGAAAGTTGCAGCTTTGGAATGTCTGAGGGCTTCGCAGCGTGCCCAAAACACACATCACGCCAAAAACCAGCGCGAGTTCTTGACCAAGTAGGTGCCCCGCGAGTCCGTCACCTTCTGCCAGCCTGGGCTGCATCAGAAGTGGGGCTAAGCATTGGTTCTAATTGTCCTTTGATTTCTCATGAAATATTTCCGGAAAAAAAACGGTGTGGTTGGTTAAAAGTTTAATGTCCAATTTGGGACACATCAGATGCATCATGTCAACCCCGGATTAATAAACCACCTATTTGTTTTATTTTGGGGGCTCCCAAAATCCGCCGGCCTGCCGGCGTGTCTGATTGTGAGGTATTGTTCTTCTGTTTGTTCTTGTTTTGTACTTGTTTCTGTTCTTGGCTTGTACTTGCTCCTTTGCTCTCTCTGCGCGCGTTTTGGAATCGTCTGATTTGAATCCCCCCCCTCCCCCTCTACTATTACTACTACTACTACTACTACTACTACTACTACTACTACTACTACTACTACTCCTGCTACTACTACTACTACTACGACGACTACGACTACGACTACGACTACGACTACGACTACGACTACGACTACGACTACGACTACGACTACGACTACGACTACGACTACGACTACGACTACGACAACGACAACGACAACGACAACGACAACGACAACGACAACTACAACTACAACTACAACTACAACTACAACTACTACCACTACCACTACTACTACTACTACTACTACTACTACTACTACTACTACTACTATTCCTACTACTACTACTCCTACTCCTACTCCTACTCCTACTCCTACTCCTACTCCTACTCCTACTACCACTACCACTACTACTACTACTACTACTACTACTACTACTACGACTACGACTACGACTACGACTACGACTACGACTACGACTACGACTACGACGACTACTACTACTACTACGACTACGACTACGACTACGACTACGACTACGACTACGACTAGTACGACTAGTACGACTAGTACGACTAGTACTACTAGTACTACTAGTACTACTAGTACTACTACTACTACTACTACTACTACTACCACTACGACTACGACTACTACTACTACTACTACTGCTACTGCTACTGCTACTGCTACTGCTACTCCTACTCCTACTCCTACTCCTACTACTACTACTACTACTACTACTACCACTACGACTACTACTACTACTACTACTACTACTATTCCTACTCCTCCTCCTCCTCCTACTCCTACTCCTACTACTCCTCCTACGACGCCTACTCCGACGGGTACTCCGACTTCGCCTCGTCAGAAGCTTTGACACACAGAAGCTTTTACACACGGACGCATTTACACACCAGCGCTTTTATACACAGACGCTTTCACACACAGACACTTTTACACGCGAACACTTTTTTACACACAAACGTTTTTACACACAGCAGCTTCTGCACACAGAAGCTTTTACACACAGACCCTTTTACACACAGAAGCGTTCCCGGCATCCGTCCAAAAAGCTCCCCCAGCAGAGTGAAGGATTTTTGGTGTTTTCTACACACAGACGCTTTTACACACAGAAGCTTTCACACACAAAAGCTTTTCCACACAGAGGCTTTCCCGGCTTCCGTCCCAAAAGCTCTCCCCAAGCAGAGTGACGGATTTTTGGTGTTTTTTTCCATGCAAACGCTTTTACACACAGAAGCTTTTACACACAAAAGCTTTTACACGCACAACAGCTTTTACATGCAGAAGCTTTTGCACATAGAGGCTTTTACACACAGAACCTTTGACACACAAAAGCTTCTACACACACACGCGTTTGCACCCAGAAGCTTTTACACACAGACTTTTACACACAGAAGCTTTTACACACAAAAGCTTTTACACACAGAAGCTTTTACACACAGACGACTTTTACACACAGACACTTTTACACACACACACACGTTTTTACACGCAGACACTTTTACATACAAACGCTTTGACACAAAGACACTTTTACACAACAGACTTTTACACACAGACGGCTTTAGACACAGACGCTTTTACACACAGAGGCTTTTACACACAGAAGATTTTACACACAGAAGCTTTTACACACCGAAGCTTTTACACACAGAAGCTTTTACTCACAGACGCTTTTACACACAGGCGCTTTTACACACAGGCGCTTTTACACACAGGCGCTTTTACACACAGAAGCTCTTACACACAGAACCTTTTACACACGGGTCTTCAGCAGAACCAGAGTCAGGTGCTGTCTCCGCGTTTGACTCATGGAGGCATCTGTCTCCATCTTCTGTTTCCAGGCCTTGGTCGCCTGAAGCAGCAGGTGTAACGCTCCGAGTGAATCCTGAGTGGCTCAACCGACTCAACCAGATGTCTCTAATTTCCACACGGTCACAGGGTCCCTTGAATCTTCACAGGGTCACAGGATGCAACAGTTGCAACAAAGGCGGTTCACACTCGGCAAGCGACCACTTGCTCCAACACCTGGCCTTTCACAAAGCCTCAGCGAGTTACTGGCCGTGAAGATTCTTCCGGTCAGTCGGCAGAGGTGTGGGTGCATACAGCTAATCCATCAAGATTTTGAGTGTTGGTTCCTAGAAATGCCAACCTAAATTTCCAAACAGGAAATGATGCAAATCTGAAAAAAGACAAAGAAAAAAGTAATTCGAGACAATATGTGCGAAACCGAAGAGGAACAAATTTCCAAGCTATGGGGCAAATTTCAAGACAGCCTTCATTCACAAGAGCAACCCTTCAGCAAGTAGGTGAGGTTTCAGGCAGCTCAAAGAAGATGTAGTTCAGAAAAATGGCTGCTTAGAAAAGAAGTACCTCAAAGAACAAGAAACTATAAAAAAAAAGGTATTTCGTGGCAAAACCGGGGAGAAGAGTGAGGGCTCATGAAAAGTTCAAGAACTTCAAGAACTTGTAGACCGGGTAGCCTACAGAAGAGAGGCGGAGGCGACAAATGATTCAAGGAAGAGGTCTCTCAGAAAAGATTTTGCTATCAGAATCGATACAGAATGCAGCCTTTCAGTGGCCCATTCGACTCTATCTATGTGGTCACGCAATCCATCACTCGTCCAGACTTGTCCGGGCCCGACCATAGCCTCGACATCCACTTTTCTTTTTTTTCTGCTGACCTGTTTGATGCCACGGTGATGCGTTTGAAAGTTTCAACCATAATTTTGCACTAAAAAACTTTTGTTGAAAAAAATGATGGACAAACAACCCCAAATGTCCTCAGAAAAATCGCCGCTGAGCAAACTGGAGTTGTTGCAATTGTCTATAAATACTCATACTTTCTGCTCCCCTCATACCTGACTCTACAGTAATGTTTGATTTGCCGCAGAAAGATCCGCACAAGGTCCAATCAATGCATGACACCGATGTAAGCTCTGTCAAAAACTCAGCGCTTTCGTGCTGGATGCGGTGGAATGTCTCATAAGCACATCCGGCAAACAACGCCACCGACATCACACCTCAACAAGATATGCAACCAGCGAGGCTAGAGAACACAAGTCTGCCATGTATCTTGTGATGAGCTTTGCCATGGGCTTGGCTCTGAACAGCACAGCATGTTGTGCCCCAACTGCAACTTGCGCAGTGGGACCCCCCAGCTGGGACCTTGCAAGGCAAGTCACAGTGGTGTGCCCCATACCGTAAGTTGGGTGAGAAATCGTCTCAGAAGACTATTCTTCATAGTTTGGATTTTTTGATACGTGTTCGTCCGCTCCGTTCTGCAGTTTGGAACCTCTCATGTGTCTGGCACTGACATCATTTTGGAGCTGGAACCTTGCATGCCCATTTGCATGTATTTGCACCCTGTGAACTAGATCTTCCAGATCTTCCAGATATTCCCCCTTCCACCCCTTCCATGGTTTTGGCCACTTTTGAAAGCAAAGTATTTGGCGCGTCTGGTGGAAGCCCAAATTTGCCTTGGATCTCTGCATTTTGGACCTAGAACCGCATTGGAGGGATCATTTTCGTGAGGGATCCTCATTTGCCACAGGTATTTGCAACAGTTTTGCGCTGGAACATTTGATGACATTTGATGTGGATATATGTGGATGTTCTTTGCGCATTTTGTACCTGGAACCTGCCCCTTTAGCTGTTGTAATCCTCAAAATTATGCAACCCAAGCCTCTCATTTGCAAGGTGATTGCAGCTACTTTCACGTGCCATGTTCGAGACAGTGCCTTAAACCTGGTGTCAAGGTTGCAATCCATAAAAGCACCACCAACAGCAAGACTGGCAACATCAAGATTGGCATATCAAGAAGCACACCATCAATCAATAGCTGGCTTGTCACAACAGAAGCATTCGACTGAACGGTTTTGTAATCATTTAGGACAACTAAGTCGCCAAGACAGCCAGTGCGAGACACGCATCTATTGACCAGCAGCCTTTTACATCGATGGGACAATCGACATGGTTGGAAAAACATGAACCCACAGCACGCACACGAAGACATCAAAGACATCTGTTTGTAGCCACCAATTACACCGTTAGAAATGCCAATTTCACGCCGATACACGTTTATGCTAGCGGGTGGAAAACCGCGCGTGTAGTCGTGCAACTTTTTGAATATGGGGGTTGGGTGGGGTGGGGTGGGGCGGGGGGGGATATTAACGTTCATGTACCTTGCGTACCTACGTGGATGCTACGCTGTTGCTACGTCACTGGTCATGGGTTGGGTGGGGTGGGGTGGGATATTAACGTTCATGTACCTTGCGTACGTACGTGGATGCTACGCGGTTGCTACGTCACTGGTCATGGGTTGGGTGGGGTGGGGTGGGATATTAACCTTCATGTACCTTGCGTACATACGTGGGTGCTACGCGGTTGCTACGTCACTGGTCATGGGCTGGGTGGGGTGGGGGTAGGATATTAAAAACGTACCTTGCGTAACATAGGTGAATGCCTAACGCGGTTGCTAATCGTCACTGGTCTGGGTTGGGTGGGGTGGGGTGGGATATTAACGTTCATGTACCTTGCGTACATACGTGGATGCTACGCTGCTGCTACGTCACTGGTCAGGGGTTGGGTGGGGTGGGGTGGGATATTAACGTTCATGTACCTTGCGTAGATACGTGGATGCTACGCTGCTGCGACGTCACTGGTCAGGGGTTGGGTGGGGTGGGGTGGGATATTAACGTTCATGTACCTTGCGTACATACGTGGATGCTACGCTGCTGCTACGTCACTGGTCAGGGGTTGGGTGGGGTGGGGTGGGATATTAACGTTCATGTACCTTGCGTACATACGTGGATGCTACGCTGCTGCTACGTCACTGGTCAGGGGGTGGGTGGGGTGGGGTGGGATATTAACGTTCATGTACCTTGCGTACATACGTGGATGCTAACCGGTTTGCTACGTCACGGGTCATTATGGTTTGGGTGGGGTGGGGTGGGAATAATTAACCGTCATGTACCTTGGCGTAACATACGTGGGGGTGCTACGACGCGGTTGCTCCTCACTGTCATATGGGGTTGGGGGTGGGGTGGGTGGGGATATTAACGTTCATGTACCTTGCGTACCTACGTGGATGCTACGCGGTTGCTACGTCACTGGTCATGGGTTGGGTGGGGTGGGGTGGGATATTAACCTTCATGTACCTTGCGTACATACGTGGATGCTACGCGGTTGCTACAGACGGTGCCCCATGCTACCCTAAACTGACCTCTGAACACAGTCTGCTTCATGAAGCTTGCAATCATAGTAAGGGCATCTTCTGCATCACCAAGAAAAAGGAATGGGGAAACTTGCTGGTGCACACCGGTGGCATCGATGGAATGTGGAAGATTTCCAAAGGTGCAGTATCATCCTCTTGGAGCACACGTAAAGATGGTGTTGTGAACCCTCAATTGCTTCAAGGAATAAGGGTTTGGCAATGGCGATGGCACCATGGCTCACAGGCAAAGCTCTGAGCAAACGCTTGGAGAAGTGACACGCCACCGAAGACCAAGAAAAAAGGTTCCAGGCCGCCACAACCACAAAACCCTGTAAATACCACGACATTCCTTCAAAGTCATTCAATTTTGACCGGCAAAATTTAAGGTAATGTTCATCATAAAATGCGTACGGCGCCACAGCGCCAGAAGAGTTTCTTTTCAAAAAGTTCTTAACCGCTAGCGCGGTTTCCCACCCGCCGGGACGTTTATGACGTTTATGTTTCTGATGTGATTTGATTCTGCCAAGAATGTAGTGACATCCATCCCAAGTTCTTCCCACCAAGTTCGCTGGAATTGTCCATGCCAAACAAAAATACAGGTATAAATCAAAACCTGAACCTCAAGTTCATCAAATCAAATCGTCACATGGATCTACAATCAAAGAGGTGCACATAGGTGCAAATCCAAACATCTCAAGTTCATCATATCAATTTCGCCTCGAAGATTTGCCAAAAAATTGGGTGCATACAAGTACATATCAAAACATGCATGTCAAAATCCACACATCATGTTGAGCGCATGGATTTTCCAAGAAAACCAATGCATACAGAGATACAGGTGCTATATAATCAAAACAAACTTCTCCTGTTATGTACAAAAGTCTGTATATATATTTACCTTCACACCTTAAGACCTCTCCTAGATACGCAGTCATTTAAATAGCCACGCAAAACAGTTTCGTTCGGTTGCGACCTGTTGTGTGGTTTCCCCTGGTTGCGACGTCGGTTGCGCGTTTGACAAAAGGGGGGGAACTCGCACCTAAATGCAATAACGTGAATTCCGGAAATAAAAACATGCAATCGGAAAAGTGGCATTGACAAAAATCTGCAAATCACAAGTGGTGGAAGCTGATATCCAAAAGCGGTCCTTTTTCCTCAGTAAAGGGACTCGCCAAATGCAAGTGGTCCAGGGTTCTGAGTCTCGATTGAGGGCGTCACACGCACGTTAAAGAAACTTCGGAAAAACATTGTCCGGGTTCTTTTCTGGTTTGTCTCAAAAGGTTGACCATTCTGACTGGGAAGCTGTAGGTGCTTTCATTTCAGCTGGTCGGACATTTCCCCCTGAAAGTGGGGTGGGATAGGGAGGGACACTTTCGACTGGTGTCAAATTTGGTGAAACCCACCCACCTACCCTATGAACCGGAGTTGCTACACAATGGTGTATCCTCAATCAAATTCAAACAGTAGGGTATAAATCACATGGAAGATTTTGAAAAATTCCACTGTGAGATTTTTTCTGATGATTATTAATGACAGGTTTAAATCAACTTAGACTCAAATAAACAACTGCACCAGGGAGAGCCGACAAAATAATAAATTACAACGTTTGGTTGTGGTTTCCCTTTCCTTGTTGCGCAGTTGAGAGAGTCAAGTTGAAGAGAAGGAGAAGATAATCTGGATAAGATTCCAGAAGGACGCGTGGACAGAAACGCTGCGTAAAGAGGAGAAGGAGGGGTGAAGGGAGCTATATACAGACCGGGCCTAATTATAGATTAGGCCCTGTTTAGTACAACAGAGAGAAGGTAGCGTCTGCGAGCAGAAGTATCCTTCTCCTGTTATGTACAAAAGTCTGTATATATATTTACCTTCACACCTTAAGACCTCTCCTAGATACGCAGTCATTTAAATAGCCACGCAAAACAGTTTCGTTCGGTTGCGACCTGTTGTGTGGTTTCCCCTGGTTGCGACGTCGGTTGCGCGTTTGACAAAAGGGGGGGAACTCGCACCTAAATGCAATAACGTGAATTCCGGAAATAAAAACATGCAATCGGAAAAGTGGCATTGACAAAAATCTGCAAATCACAAGTGGTGGAAGCTGATATCCAAAAGCGGTCCTTTTTCCTCAGTAAAGGGACTCGCCAAATGCAAGTGGTCCAGGGTTCTGAGTCTCGATTGAGGGCGTCACACGCACGTTAAAGAAACTTCGGAAAAACATTGTCCGGGTTCTTTTCTGGTTTGTCTCAAAAGGTTGACCATTCTGACTGGGAAGCTGTAGGTGCTTTCATTTCAGCTGGTCGGACATTTCCCCCACTCAGTGACCAGCTAGGCGTTCAGGAGGCAGGCAACTAACTCAGGAGGGTGCTCAAAGGTCGAGCAATGGCTGATGCCGAGAAGCTGCATTGCTTCTTCAGGCTTGGCACGGGAAGGCCCATCAGCAATGTTTGAGTATGATGGCACTCGTTCCACCCAACTAAAGGTGGGAGCCTCCACCTCAAAATTGTAAAACTCCCTCACCAGCCATCTCATTACTGGGCTCGGGCTTTGACCTTTGATCACGCTAAAGCGTGCTGCCTCATTGTCAACCCACCAAATGGTTCTTCGGTTAACCAAGGTGTCCTTCAGCATCCAACGCAGAGCCACCATTGTATAAAGCTCTATTTGGCATATGAGCTGATCGCCCACCAGCTGCTCCCATTGTTTCAACAAAGCGGACGGCACCACCCCGGAAAAAACTCTCTTCTCCCCCGTGGCCGTATCGACCATCACAGCACCCAGGCCCGCGTGCTTATTCTCCCAGCACCCATCTGTGAACAGTAGGATGGGCCTCTTCTCACCAAAAGCAGAGATTGTTCTGGGTTTGCTCTTCCGGAGCATGTTGCAGGCGTAGTCACAAAAGTCGGCAAGCTGGGATAGACGACCTTTGCCTGATCCCATGCCCAAGGACATTATCTCAGCGCACACTTGGTGCAGGTGCTTCCCAGCGAAGAAACCGCAGGCATATCTCAGCAGGCCGTGCACGACTTGAGCCTCGTGAAGTGAGAGGGTCCCCGCGGCCTTAATCTTCAGGAGGTGTTCATGCAAGCGCTCTAGTCGACCAGGTTTGTTTTCAAGCGTTACTAGTCCTTGGGTCAAGCTACCAAGGTCAATTGCGCACCCCAACACCTGGAATTTGGTCTCGAATGGAAGGCCCTTGGGGCCCGTTCGGGCGTGCCTCCATCCCAAAAGATCCAGTAGAGCACTCGCACTTTCATCGGCGTCTGCTGCAAGCTCCTGCGGAGAAAACAAGGGAAAGTCGTCATAAAACACACCACAAGGGATCAGCAGCATGCGGTTGAAAAGGTACCAGAGGCTGCGGCTGATCCTGTTAAAAGCGTAAACAGCTGCTGTAGCTCCAAACATTAGGGAATTGGCCACAAAGAACTTGGGGCGGCCTTCCAAGTCCGTGTAGAAGATGACCGAGAGGTGTCGGTGCTCAGGTAAAACACCAACTTGCTTGTATGCCTTGCTGAGGTCTAAACATTTGCCACACCATTGGCCACTGCCATGCCTCTGTTTCCCTTCAGCAACTGCGCGAGCCACTTTCAACGCAAGGCCAGCTATGTAGTCGATGTCTTGGAGTTTCAGGTAAGAGGTTGAGGTGAATCCCTGATTCAGCTGTGCCTCCAAGCAATCGTCGATTGGGCGCAGCTTCATCTCGGCCCCTTGAACCAAAACAAATCTCCTAACCACTGCCCACCTCGAGTGACCGAAATAGGTGGTCACCTGGTCTTCCGTTTCAAAGGGCCCCTCCATGAAGCCCGCTGCTAGCTCCTCTTCTGCGGTTTGCTCCAAATGAGCAACATGCTCAGCATCCACAGGAAGCCTGACCCTGCCAAGCGCTGCGCGCCTTCGCCAAACTGCAGAAGCTTCCAAATCCTCCTTTGTAAGTGAGGCTGGCTTGATCTTCTCGGGGTAGCACTGGGGGGTGTCATGACATCCCACTATAGGGACCCCCTTCAGCATGAAGTCCACTACAGCCATATCATCATACTGATATTTCTCCAAAAGCTTCTGCCAAACCAAAATTTTCTTGTCATGCAACACCTTCTGCAAGCTTTCCGGTAGGGACGCATGTAGAGCATCCTCTTGCTGGCGGGTCTGGGCTGCCAAGAGCTTGGCTTGAAGCAAGTTTTTCTTCCGCTCCACTTGCACCAACTGCGGCGGGTACTGTAAGTTACAGTCCAAAGCAAACTGAGTGGGCTCCTCAAGGTGGTCGGTGGTGTCCATCGGGTGCAAGGTTTGTTTGGCCATGCTAAGAAACTGCTTCGGGGTGTGATAGTATCCAACCTTACCAAAATGAGCATGCTCCCCTGCAGTCGCCCCACTTGCTTTGTTCAATTTCTCTTCCTCCTCCCGAAAAACACCCCCTAAATGAGGAGGAAGGAGCTTGGTACCCTCAGGCAGTTTCTCGCCCTTAGGCCTTTTGGTGACTCTGTGGAACTCTGGGATCAACGGGTGGTGCTTTTTGGATTGCTTGCCCTGCGCTGCTGTTGCAAGGTCGTGCAATCGTAAAACAGGTTGGAGTGACAGGCCACGGCTCAAAACAACCTTGACCAAACATGCAGCAACCCGTTGAGACAGCAAAACAGGATAGGCCGCTTCACTTGCTGTATCAAACATCCATGAGTTTCCGGTCCAACGCACGCCCCAAGGTGCATGGTCATGATCTCCTTGGCAAGTCGCTGCAAGTGAAGAGAAAACTCCTTTTGTTCCCAGCCAGGCAGTGCTTTTGCGCCTTGACGACCCATGGCAACATGCATGGAAAACAACTTTTTCCAAACTGTTGTACGCCATGGCAGCCTCTGGCGAGTGTTGAGCAGAAAGGAGTACCAGAGCTGCCCAAAGCCAGCTGTTAGCTGGGTTTTCTATGCTGAAGGCTATATTCCGACGCACACAAATTACCAAAATTTGTATTGCCAAGGCGTAGAGCTTGTTTGCGCTGTCCACTTTGGCTTGGTGGAAAGGGCTGAGGCCGTCCAACCCCAAAGGTTTCGAGGCAGAACGTAGTGGGGGCGGGTTTGGCGCTCCTTGCAAAACCAGGTTTTTGGCCACGGGCCGCTCTCGCGCCAAGCTGGCCGTGCCACAGGGCAACCCCAGGTGTACCGCAGCTACATTTGGCGAGGACAAAATGTCCCAACGAACCTTCACTCCACTGCTGGAAGTTAAGTCCAACATCACTAGTGGGACCACAGCTCCATTGTTTTCGTGGTCAACGCTCAAAACTGAGAAACCAGCCTGGACCATGGCGCGAGACAAAGTGCCTCTGCCTGCAAAAATTTCCACAAAAATAGGTTTGTCTGAATTATGCACTTGTGAAACCTCCATGTCCCGGATTCAGTCTGCGTGGTTGCACAGGTAAAACGGCTTGGGCCGCTGGCACCCACGTTTGTAACATTTGTGGTATCCTCTTGCACACCTCTTTCCTGCCGGGCCCTTGAACTTACATTTGCCTGTCTGATAGGCAAAGCACAGCGGTCTATTTTCGCTGTCATGGGTCACACACCCCTCAGGGACTTGGACTTTGGAAGGTGCTGTGGCTGGTGCATCAGAGCCTTTTCCATGGCCTTTCTGACCTTTCTCACCCTTCTGTTGCTTAGGGGGGCGAGGCGTGCTTGGCTGCGGGGCCTCATGGTTCCTCAGCGCCGGCACTGGGGTCAGGTACTGGAGCACTTCCGTGGAGTCTTTCAATTTGCCAATCGCCGCATCCAAAGGCTTGGTCTCACCAGGACTGCAGGACAGCTTGCCCATGGTCATGTGGGAAGCCAGGATCCACATATGTTTGTCACAGTCCACCAACTGTTGCAAGGAGATCTTGGCAAAGCCCTTGGGTTGTTCTTTGAGCAGCTGGGTGAAGAGGTACTGGGTCCATGACTCAGTAAGTTCGAACGTAGCTAAGCCTGCTAGGTCCATGGCCAAGTTCTTGCGTTGCCATGCAGCACGTAGCTTCAGCTCACTGTTTGCCTCACAAGAGGCATCTGACTGCTTCGTCCCAATCTTCAGCATTCCCGACGCATCAGTAGACACCGTAGGGTCCTTCTTAACTGCTTCGACCTCTTGCGACCTGCTGCAGCAGTGCTCAGCTTTGACATGTGTCAAAACTCCAGTTTCCACCATCTCCACAAAGGTATCCACAAGGTGGTTGGAGGGGATTGTCGAGGGAGTGAAGACAATCCCCCCCAGCCGCTTCTCCTGCTCCTTCTGGCGGACAACTCTTTCTGCGACAGGGAGCTTGCGTGTCGTAGCTGAAGGGTCAGGGTTGCTTTCGGCACGCATCCTGACATCAGTCAATGCCATTGTATGGCTTTCAAAGAAGAGCCTTCTCAAAGCTGCTAGCTGATCCTCAGCCGGCTCCTCTTCCAAGAGGTCCGTAAGGAACTTCTTCAAGGGCTCATCTGTGGCACTCTGAGGAGAATAGGTGAAAGCAAAGGCCAACTTGCCAAACGTCGCAAACCTTCTGTCCTTGAGTTTTTCGATGATCCATTTCTGAATTCCCATCGTCTCGGCACGGTCGGTAAATGCCGCCTCTGAATCCAGTGTGGACGACATGGCTCACCACTTAAGGATCCTCTGATGATCCGAAGGTGAAAAAGGGAGGGAAACTTGTTAGCCACCGTTTCTAATTCCAGTGAGTTGCACAGCACTCACAACACTGCCAACCTTTTGAATGTGCAATGCCTAACAGTGGAAAACGCGTCTGCCGTCTGCCAACAAGTTTAAAATTTTAATTCAGCTAAAACATCTGCAACGCATGTAACACATGAGGATAGATTCCAACTTTCCTCCTTGATAGTTTGCCAAGATGCGGACATCATAAAGTTTCCGCTGCAGGGCATCAAGAGTTGGGGTGCAACAAGTTGGATTCTTTGATGCACTTGCCCCCATTGTTTTTACATGCGATATATGGCAGTATCATACAATTGACTATGTTACATAAGTAACATATGTCGGTACCCAACATGGACATGCAACTCAGCACATATTAAGGTTACGTGCACAAGTTTGCATTTTCCAAGTGATCTGTTTCACGTTTAAAATCACGCATCAAAGAGTGGAAATAAGACAGCCATGTAGAGAAAGGTTTAAAATAAGTTGCTGTGCCATCACTGAAACCTACTACAATGAGAACAACGGAAGATCGGCTTCGACCGTTTTTCCTCTTTGTCGGAAGTTGGTCGGCGCAACCTCTGAGCTGGGTGCCAGGCCTTGTCCCTGCCGCAAACAGGCTTCTTGCACTACGCACAGCCCTCATACACTCCCCGTCCGAGGTTGAGCATGCGTATTCTTTGAAATTCAGTGATGGCATGCGTCCACACAAAAGAACGCTGTTCTCATTCCGCACATGAACTAAGCCCGACACTCGATGTTCCAGCAGCGCATTTCCAGCTACGCCGGAAAAATCAGGGAAGAGGGAAATTCTCTCAGGCCCTCACACTGACCCTGGCAAGGTGGGTCCCGCAGCCCTTCTCCACACTCTATTGCAACACTTGATTCAGAGTCACTTGGGACTGCTAGCTCAGCCGTGTTAGTTGGTGGTTCAACTGGCTGGTCAGTCGGTGCATTGTCTGAGAGCTGGACCACCCTGTCAATCGCTGCAAGGTCAGGTTCACAAATGCTATCACGCATGCACTTGAACATAGGCAAAACCTTCGAGTACAGGTTTGAAAAAGGCTTCACATGAGTATGTGAGAATTGACTTCATGTTCAGCGCCTTGTGGTGGCTTAATAACCCCCTCTCTGCTGGGCTGAAGGGGATCTTGGTTGACCTCCCTGCCTAAGTGAGCAGGGTAGTCTTGCAGCTATGCGAAACACACTTGAGGGCCAGACTAGGTTCAAGCGCTCCTTCAAGGAACTCACATAGCCAGTAGGTGGCTCCCAAGGCACTCATTGGGTTTTAGGTCCAGGCCAGGGCCCTCGTCATGCACCAGCTCGATGCTCAGGTTCTCGATCCTTGCACCTTTCAGAGAGGACCTACCACTGCATCTTGCTCAGGAGGAAGTTGCAAGTTCTAAACATCATTACCCTCAAATGTTGTATGAGCAGACAAATCATTGCAACCAGCCAGGATTGTACCGTTCCAGCTATTGCCAGTACGAAAACAAAATTAAACAGTGGTCTCTCCAAAAGCAGCTTGGGCATCTCCATTCTCTGCCGCTTGACGGGTGAAGACGGCTCATATAGTTCAGCTGCACCGGCTGCAAGACCAGTTGTAACATGAATCCAAACATAGACCCAGCATGCATCTTTCCCAAATACAAAAACTTCTAAAGGGCCATAGGGGCCAGGTCCTTCCAAATCTCCTCCAGGCTCAGGCAGCAACGTCTCTGACTGAGACTCAGCTGCAACAGAAAGTGGAGGACGCCACCTCTTCCTGTATCCCCTCAGGGGTCTGTTTAGTGCATCACCCGGTTCATCGTCACTAGCAACACCAGTTAAATCAAAATTCATGCCAAAAGAATCCAGCAAACTGAGCACACTCCCATCGGAAATCCAGTGCAAAAAGAAGATTCACTGAAATAATGACCTTGAGCTTTCTCAGTTGTAAGAGCCATAAACAAGGCTTTGCCCTTCTTCTCCAGCGCACCACGGTCAAAGCCAAACATGGCAAAAACCCCCGACGCCACACTTTCGACTGGTGTCAAATTTGGTGAAACCCACCCACCTACCCTATGAACCGGAGTTGCTACACAATGGTGTATCCTCAATCAAATTCAAACAGTAGGGTATAAATCACATGGAAGATTTTGAAAAATTCCACTGTGAGATTTTTTCTGATGATTATTAATGACAGGTTTAAATCAACTTAGACTCAAATAAACAACTGCACCAGGGAGAGCCGACAAAATAATAAATTACAACGTTTGGTTGTGGTTTCCCTTTCCTTGTTGCGCAGTTGAGAGAGTCAAGTTGAAGAGAAGGAGAAGATAATCTGGATAAGATTCCAGAAGGACGCGTGGACAGAAACGCTGCGTAAAGAGGAGAAGGAGGGGTGAAGGGAGCTATATACAGACCGGGCCTAATTATAGATTAGGCCCTGTTTAGTACAACAGAGAGAAGGTAGCGTCTGCGAGCAGAAGTATCCATCTCAAGTTCCAGGTGCAAACAGGTCTATGTCGAAACATACAACCTCAATTCCTGATATCAAATTGACCGCATGAATGTTCCAAGAAAAATGGTGTATACAAACGCAAATCCAAAACATACATCTAAAGTCCCTATCAAGGTGGTTGCATGGAAGAACCACAGGATACTGTACCTGCTGTTGCAGATTCTTGTCACTGTCAAGGGTGGGCATTCTTGTTGTCTTGGTCTTGCCCCTGGTCTTCTTGTTTTTATCCTTGTTTCAATTGTTTTGTTTTCCTTCGGTTAGTTTTGCTTTTCTTCTCACTGCTGGTGCTGGTGGTTGTAGTTTTTAGCACAAGAGTTTGCAAAGAAAAAACATGAAAAACTGCCACCTGTACCACAAAAAATGAACAAAAAACAACCCAAACGAAACCACCTAAACAGTTTTGTTTGAATGGTATCAGCCATGCAGTTATTCAGTTGAAAAACCGCCAAGCCCTTACTCAATCCAAAATCCATTGCCAGAGTGCCAACTGGGTTTGCAGCAAATGTTTTCAAGAGGAAAACGGCAAGCAGGTAGAAGGATCCTTGTCACAATGCTGCCAAATTGAGTTTTGCAAAGAAACACGAACAGCTGCAACAGTTTCATACATCACAGCAACCCATCATAGTACCCGCCTGTGATCAGTGGCCAATGGGCCGAAGACAGAAGTGCTGTTTTCCAATTGAAATCTGAGTACATGGCCTAGCGCAGGCGAAAAACACCTGCCAGACCCCCACTTAGCACACCGCACTTGTGGGCACGTTTCCTATCGTCTCATATCTGCAACGAGTGTGCAACTCTGGATGTCTGTGTTTTTGTTTGTGCATCCTTACGCATTTATGTGTTCATGGATGCATGCACCTGTGTATGCATGTGCATGTGTTCGGACACCAAGGAACTCCACATGCAGGGGTTGGATAAATGGATGAGTGTCGCTGCTTGTGCACTGTTGGTGAGTCTCTCTGTCTACCTATGTGTCTGCATGCCTGGTTCTCAGTCCGTTGGTCCTTACGTTTGTCAAGACGCATGTATGCAAACGAAAACTACAAGCGTATGTTTGCACCTTCTTTGTGTACCACGTACGGGTAGATGAAACAAATAAATCACATGAACACATTGGATTGTAATTCCGAATTCTATTCACAAACGTTCGCGTGCAAGTTCATGTGCAGTAACAACACATCAAATTCACTGTTTTGATAGTTGACACACATCTCGCCTTTCTGCCAGCAAAGGTGCCAGAACTTCGAGCCACCACACGCTGAAAAAAAGGGTTGCAGCGACCGTACATATTTTTGTGCACCAAAAATGCAGGTCTTTGTTTAAATAAAATTCAGGTATTCATTAAAAATGGAATTTGACGGAAACACCCTGCGAGTGGAAATTTCGAACGCAATTGGAATTACAGTAATTCCATGGCAAATCATTCATGCGAATCCAAGTGTATTGTCGACTGACACTTCAGGATCGCTATTGCATAGACAGTATGGGCAAAACATAACTGTAATTTGAGACTGATACACATGAGTTTGGCAAGTCGCCCCGGTGATGAACATCCGAGTCAATGTTTGCAACAATGACTAATACTTATTCAATGCACATCAAAAGTTTCGTGCCAAAACACTACTTATGGATTGTCTGTCAGTACGTTTGCTACCTTTAATTTTTGTTTCGATCTAAAATCGTCTCAAATTGTACTTTTCAAATCGGTATCAACGCACCAACTGCATATATGTTTTTGGAGACTGGAACGCGGGCAAAGTACATATGTTTCACCGCGCCTCGATACCATCGTTTTGATGAGTATAGTCTTGGCTGGTTTCTCTACCAGGTTCTTCTGAGGCCATGTTGCTGGGGAATGTTAGAGCTTGCCCTCGGCCTGCCACGCCCAAACCCTTGACCTGCCACACCCAAACCTCTGACCTCCCACGCCCAAAGCCCTTGACCCGCCGCACGTGGCAGGTCTCACGACATGTGTTTTTTTTATTTTGTTTGGTTTAGTGTTTTTAGTTGGAAAAGTTATATTTTCAAATTTCAGTGTTCAATATGGTGTGGTTTTCTTTGATTTCAAGTTGTGTTTCTATTTTTTTGAAATGTTGTTATTTTTTTTGAATTAGTTTTATTTAGTTTACCTTTCGCTTGTTTTTATGTTTGATTTCAATAGTTTTTTATATTGAAAAAACTCTTAAAAATATGTTTTTCCAAATGTCGAAAACGTAAATGTGTTTTAAACTAAAAGGATTATATTTTATAAAAGATTGAACGGGATCTATTCATATTGATTTTCAAGATATTGTTACAGGATAATTGAAGTTTTAAGTGATTCTTTTACAACATATTTAAAAAAAAAACGTTATGTCTCACTGAAGTGCTTGCAAACGCACTGCAGGGTTCTTTTTGCTATGAAAGCTCGGGCCCAGGTGCACCTGCGGCCAGCGGATCATCCTTCAGCACAAAAAGGGGTGAATGCGACATCCATGAATCATGTGATCTGGAAATGCTTGGAATTGTCACCCGTAATACTTTCTTTCATGGATGTGTCTTTGAGCTGAACATATGGCCGTTGCAACCACTTGGCAAAAGCTTCTCTAAGCGCCTTAGTGGCTTTGGTGAGGCCATCAGCAAACATCAAATGCGTAGGTGTCCAAAAAATGGTTTCGACACCGATGAATTCTTGGATGCTGCGGATGTCCACATACGTCCGTTTTTCGGTGGTACGTGGGTTTTCTGCCGACACAGCATCAAACAAACTACGGCAATCGGTTACCTGCAACTGCTGAAGTTTCCATTTCTCAGGATCTTTATGTGGAGGAACGCCAGTCAGGATCTCAGCCAGGTTCACATTGACAAAGTACGCTCGATCCACGCAGTCATCGCAGGCTATTGCCTCTGCCGCAAGTGTCGAACGGCAGATTCGACTGGACCTGTTGCTGCGCCAGTCGATCACGTTGGCTTTGGTTGGAACCTGGGTGCAGTGTGGTGTAGTCATCATCACGATTGACCCCTGCTGCGATGCACACTTCGCGGCATTTGCCCAGGAACTGTCCGCATAGCCGATGATCGTTGTCGCTTTATTCACAGCAACGTCTTGGAAGAGGAGGCCATCGTTGGGATTCTCCCGGATATAGTCCAGGGTTTGATACAGCTGGGCAAGGTCGGCTGGGCTTGTATCCTTCCCCTTGTTTGCCAATGATACCCATGCTGCAACTTCCGGACGAGTTTGTCCAGCGAGCCATTGGATTGAACCTGTGACGCTTCTGAACTCTGTGTGCTCCTCGGGAGTCAACGGTGGTCCCTCAGCAATTCTTCCTCTAGCTACCTTGCCAGGCTCTGTGTTCTTGATGAAGCGCTTTTGTGTCACCTTGAGGTTGAACTTGCCGTCTTGCTCAATCAGATTGATCTCCTTGCCCTTGAACTCAAGAGGTTCAGTGAGCGTGAGCTCTTTTTCACTGCCCCATTTGAAAAGGTTGTGGAACTCTTCCTTGTTGTAGTCCTCACGGTAGGCAAGAAGCACATCGTCCACATAGACGATGCAGATGGCAAGCAGTTTGTCTCCATCACGTTTGTAGAACAGAAGGTGGTCAAGGCTGTGCTGTATGAAGTTGATAGTTTTGAGGCGCCGGCATACTTCACGGTACCATGTTCTCGGTGCCGATGCGAGTCCATAGATGTTGCCCTTCACACGGTATAGTGGAGCGCGGAACGTCTTTGCCATCTTGGTGACTTCGTCCTGCGGTGGCAACAAAAACAAGTCTTCAGGTCGCTCTGACTTGTCTTGAGCGCCCTGCAAAAAAGCTGTGCTCACATCTCCAGCCCAAAGTATCCAGCGAACTGGATCATTTTCCATGATGCCATTCTTGCCAGCTATGAAGATCTCCAACAAGATGTACTCTGAAGTTCTTGATGGTGTTGGAGAGTCTCGGCTGAGGCTTGCTAGGTCTGGATCTAGGTGGCCAAGGGCGACCACTCTAGTCTTTGCCTGTAGTCTGCCTGGAATTTTGCTTTTGTTCCGATAGCATGCTCTGCTCCGAAGGACTCTCTTTTTGGTTGCAGGATTTGACAGGATCTTGGCTGCTGTCTCGGCTGAGACTTCTTCTATGGAGCCCCAACTGAACCAGCTTTTCTCTTCCTTCTTGGCAGATTCAATGTAGGCGTCGATCTGCTCGCGTGGAAGCTTGATGATGCTGCGCCAAGGTATCTCTCGTTCAAGTGCCTTGGCCTCTTTGCGCGACATAAGTCTTGCTGCTGGTTCCTTCTGCTTGTCCTCATCGGAGGTGTTGGATGCATCAGTTTCACTCTGCATCCCTGTGAGGTCTGTCTCCAAAACTGCAAATCCTTGTTGCTGTAGAAGACGTGTTGCCGGCTTGGCAAACCCCGTCGAATGCTTGCAGTTGTGGACATTGGTCTCTGGTGATCCATCCCATGAGTGGTGTGGTGGCTCGACTCTGCCATGTACTTGTGTTAGCATTGCGTCAAAATTTCTCTTTTGTGGTAGTTGTGGTAGAGGTTGGTCGCCTGTCAGGTCAACAGTCTCAACCTCAGTGATTTGTTGTTGTAGTGTCAGTGGAGGTTGACTTGTGCTTGGTTGTGGTAGAGAAGGGGGTAGGTGTAGTGGAACTGGTGGTTCTATTGGAACTGGTGGTTCTATAGAATGTTGTGATGGTGTTGATATTGGTGTTGTTGGAGTCAAAGGAGTTGATTGTGGTTGATCCTGTGATGCTTCATGTTGTGCTGCGATTGGCTGTGCAATTGTTTGCTGGACTGGAAATGGTGTCTCCTCTGACATGTCTGTCTGTTGGTCAGGTGCTGGTGTACCTAGTGCTGATAGGTCGTATGGTGCCGATTCGTATTGTGCTGATTCATATTGTACTAGTTGTTGTTCTTGCTGTCGTGTGCCTGCGTTGTCTGTTATTGGTATTGTCCGCTGAGTCTGAGGTGTAGCTCTGGGTGTTGCTGGCTGGCTTGTTGCTCTGTTTGTCGGCGTGCGTGGTGCTCTGCCTGTTGGTGTTCTAGATCGTGCTCTGCGGGTAAGTCCGTATCGGTTGGCATTGTAGTCAAGGTCCGTGATGCGTCGTGTTGTTTCATGTCGGCTTTGTGTTGTAGTTGGTGGTCTTGTTGTCACTTGTATGTGAGTAGGTGAAAAAATGTTGATGTTTTCAGTTGTAGTGTTTTGTTGCTGCTGTTGCAAAGTGAGCTGCGGCGCTTGTAGGTCGGTTTTTATGCTTGGTTGTTGAGTTTGCTCTTGTGGAGGTGCAAGTGGTAGTACTGGCTGTGGAGGCTCTGAAATTGTTGTCGTGGGTTGTGGAAGGTACTCAAGTGGGTAGTTGTATTCATCTTCATCTTGTGGTGGTGCTGTGGTTCTGTGGTCTTGCCATAGATCTTGTCGGATGTTTGATGCTGCATTCCGCAGCGTGTTGATGTCCTCGATGGATGGTTGCCACTGCTCAAAACCGTAAGCGCCTCTGAGCTGCTCCAAAGACACCTGCAAAGTCGTGGTGCCGGAGTGCAACCAAGCTGAGCGTCCATCGGGATCATAGGATAAAAACCTTGCCACAACCCATGCTCCCCTCTTCTTTGTGGATCTTCCACGGGGATTCTGCCATCTCCAGTATGCACAGTTCTGTCCTGGTAGTAGTTGGTTGTGGTGTGGAGTGGCTGTCTTGCGGAGTAGTGCCCGTCGCAATGACTGGCTTGTGTTGATCTCGGCAAGGGCCTTCATGGCTTCAGCTCTGAGGATGTCAGCTCTCACGACCCCATGTCCAGGATCATGCGTGACCAGTGATCGGTCATCTTGTAGTAGGCCTCCACCAACTCGTGGAATCTGTCCAAAAACTGCCATGTATGGTGGTCTCCCGTGAGAGTATGTCATGGAGTTGAGGGCATGGACTGCTGCTTCAAGGGCCGCATCAAAATCATCAGAGGTCATCACGGCCTCAGAGTCAATGATGCGCTCTAGAATGTCACGCAACACTGCATTGCGCCTTTCAATAAGGCCAATTCTCCAATGTGCTTCTGCAGGAACCACTTCCAAGAGGATGCCACGACGCTCAACGTAGTCTCTGAAATGCTTGGCATATGAAGCTCCAGGGTCAACTCTGATGGTCATTGGATAGCCGTAAGGCTTAAACCAAGTCTTCCTGAAAATGTCAAGCATGGTCTCGGAGAGGGTGTCTGGCATCCTGGTGGCTTGGTGCAGCAGTGTTGATTGGTCAATGATGCCAACCACTGCATAGTTGACTCCAAGGACGTCCCTGCAGTAAAACACGTCGCTTTGGAGATTGTCGTTGAACTGGCCCATGTTGGCGACTGGCATTGCACTTGGTCTAGGTTGTTGGTGCTTCTTGGTTCTCTGACAACTGGCGCACTGCATGTGTTTGACGGCTGAAATCATGTGTTTGCTAACAGCTCCCTGCCATGCTAGCAGTCGAAGTAGTTCTTTCTCAGTGGGATGTCCCAAGTTGAGGTGCAGGCGTCTCACTGCTGCCAGGGTGTCTTGTGGAACGTCTGCTGGGCATCCTGGAAAAGTCACAGTAGAGAAAGTAGTTGGAGCTGTTTTGGTTCCGTCTTCTTCTGGTGCTTTGGCTGGAGGTTGTTCTTTGGCTTCCGAAGGGTCGCCATAGCCGTACCAGAAGATGCCAAAAGCTACAGCGCGCTTGAAGCGTTGTCGTGGAAAGTGCAGTCCATCAAGTGGTTCGCTTTCAATTTCGATTTGGCCATCGTGGTATTCTATGGCCGCACCGCGATGTGTGAAGTAGATGTCTTTGGGAATCCTTCTGACCACTGGTGCTCGTGTGATCTGGATTCTCACCATTTCCCATGGCACAAGCTCACTGACCTTGCTGTAGAGTCGGTCAGTGTCAGAGAGGTTCAGTGCCTTGGAGGTTGTTGTTTCAAAAATGTTCCTGGTGTCCTGAAGGACTTCTGCCCATGCTGCTGGGTCTTGCACGGGCTCCTGGTAGTAGATCTCGTGAACTTTGAGAAACCGTTGTGGGCATCTCTTCTTGGCCTCAGATCGAATGGCTCTGAGGATGGCTTGACAGAGCTTGGTTGGGTAGGTGGCACTCAGTCCAACTTCCTTGCCAATGAGTGGAACGCATTCTTGTAGTTGATCTCGATCAAGCTTCCAAGATACTGCATCAGCAAGTTCTTTGGAGTTGGTGAGCCATTGGTACGTCTTCTTGATGGGTTCACCGTGGCTGTTGGTGCCTCCATAAGCTCCTGAGTGGCCACGTACCAAGTAGACATCATCTCTGATCATGAGTTCTTGTACTTCTGGAAGTTCCCAAAAGCGTGAACCTGCCGGGTTCTCCATAAGGAAGAGGTTGTCATGTTCGATCTGTTGCCAGCAAGCGTTGACGCCCAGCTTGACCAATGGTCGGTGTTGATCTCGAAGCTCATTGAGTTCATCCATGCGATCTTTTCCTGCATAATTTAAGTTCTCGTTGAAGATGTTCCAGGGATTGCAGTCTGTCTCAACTACCACTACCAGTGGCTTATACTTGGTTTGAGACTGCTTCCAGAGATCACGGTTGCCCTTCTTCAAGAGGTCTATGCCGTATTTGAGGTCGAAAGGCTGCATGGCTTTCAAATTATATCTGTGTGCTAAATGTGTGATCTCTGCATTGCCCGCGAACATCTCCATGATGTCGATCTTTGGAACGTCCTTGGCCGCAGGAAGGTCGTCATAGATCTTGAGCTCCGTCTGCAGGACTTTGGATGATCTCTCCAAAGCACCAGTGAGGCACTTCAGGAATCCGACTCGTGGCGGATGTTGTTGAAGCCGTCGTTGAGAAGGTTCCATGGTTGGAATTCTTCCTCCTCCAGGGCTTGGTCGGGCATCAGTTCGGGCATCACCTCCTCTGCGTCCGGTGTCATAGGCATTGGACGCGCCTGTCTCTTGGAGGATGCTCCAGTCGAAGGCAGAAGATGTTGTTGTCGCGATGTCGGCACTGGTGCCGTATGGTAGCCCGATCTCTGGGCTCGTTGAGATGCCTCCATGGGACTGGTCCAAGAACCGTCCAAGACAGTGGCTGAGGAGGGCAGTGGCAACTGTGAGGAACTTGATGCCGCGGTGAACTGCACCCATCCTTGGTGAGTCTGATTCCACTTCCATTTTGTCAGGCACTCCAGGCATTGGGCGTAAGACCCGTGTCTGTTGCCGGACCTCTTGATGTGCCGGTGGTGGCACTGGCTTGCAGGCATGGTTGCCTTTGCCTTGGGCGCGTTTTTTGCTGTTGGCCGTGTGGAAGGAGTTGCTGCCAGAGCTGATGTTCTGGTAGTAGTCCTTGTCAGTCGATGCAGTGTTCTGGCTGCTCGGATCGCCACCGTTGTCAGGTATTCCCAGGCAAGGAGCCATTGCGGAAGTTGCCGGTCTACCTGCATGGGTGGTCACCAGGGCTGCCGAAGGATCTGCTATCTTGGGCTCTGACGGCAACAAAGACATGTACTCTTGGATTCCGCTGTCGCTGCAAGACTGTCTGATTCGATGGTGATTGTTTTTCCAAAAATCTACATGTTCTCGCCGCAGGTCAAACTCGATGACATCAAAAGCAAGGTGGCCATTGATCATGCAAAGTGGTACATCAACTCCAAGATTTGTGAAATTGACATGACGTGCTGCTAAATCAATGACTGCTCCAACATCTGTCATCCATGATTGACTCGCAAGGCATGGTATTTTGGCACTGAGTATGCATGGTGCTAGCAAACAACATTGTCCACCAAAACTCGCTGGAAAACACAAGGCATAGTCAGATTGTTGAGTGGGGCCCTTACCAAACTCGAAAAACTCTTGTTGTGGTAGCTGAAAAGTTGTAAGACCCCAATGTTTGAGCTTGTTGACATGAGCATCTGACCAATGCACTCCAGCGCACATTCTTTGACAGGCAGTGTCCAAGATGACATAGCCGGCCGCCTTGGTAGCGTCGGTCAAAAGCACCTCATTGATGCACTCGGCTACCAAAACTCGGTGAGTCGTAGGCTCTGGCGACGAGCAGTCTGCCTCGTCTTCACAGTAACGGTGGGACATGAAGTGCACTGATTTGGCTGTCTTTGACGATGAAGCCTTGTCGTCGTTCTTGCCTTTGCCAGCACCTTTGGGTCCAGAACCTTTGGCATTGGTCTTTTTGCCAGAGGCTGTGCATTCAGCATCACCTGCCCAATGACCTTGAGCTCCGCATGCCGCACAGTGAGATGTTCGTTTCCTGTCAGCCACACTCTTCTTGGCGGCAGGTGGATTGCCAAACTTCCGAGCCTGAACGATGCTGGAAAGCTTCTTGGCAGTGACCGTGAGGATCTCACTGATCTGGTGGCTCAAGTCATCTTCTTCTTCAGCTCCGGACTGAGCTTCATCATCGTTCTGATCAACTTGATCATCTGCATCACCATCTTGTTGTTGATCATCCTCAATCTCGTCGTTGGGATCATCTTCGTTGTCAGGTTCGTTGGCATGGTCTGCATCAGGCTGCTCGGTGACCAAGGCTCGTCGTGGTTGATCGGGTCGAGACCCTTTGAGCTTGCCTTTGCCGTCACCTTTTGGTTTCGACTGTTGTCGACGTTGGTCTTGGCCTCCAATTGGTGGTGGAACTGGACGATGATCTGGCCATTGGAACAAGAGCACGTCTTTCACCACGTCGAAGGTCAGAGACTGCATGGTGCCAATGAGAACTTGTCGTTGATGTTCATGTGATAGTTTGCTGCGCTCGAGGAGTCGAGACCCACGTGCTTCTTGGTCGTACATCCTTTCAACGTCGATGCCGACAGTTGTAAGGGATCTCTCTGTCCTCTGATAGCGATTGATATAGGTCCTCATTGGTTCTGTGAGTCCACGTGTGATGTGTTCGTAGTCCGCAAGCAACTTCCGTTTCAGATGAATGGAACGGGTCTCAACTGCTTTGCGGACGGTGTCCAAGATGAATTGCACGCCCTCTTCGCTGTAGAGCTTGTCAACTGGGGCGTCCTCCAATTCTTCTTCCAACTCACCCTTCAGGGAGTTGAACAGGAGGATGCCGGTCTCCTTGCGGGGCACATAGTTAGTGACCTGCAACATCCACATCTGAACGCGCTTTTCCCACTTCCGAAAGGCTCGCAAGTCGCCCTTGTCATAGTGCCAGACTGGTGCAGCTGGTGCGGCACCACCTCTGAACTTGACTCCAGGTTGGGGTCCTCGAAGACTGTTCCATGATGTGGATGTAGAGGAATGGCGTGATGGCGTCTGTTCATTGCGAGGCGCCGGTGCCAATTGCTGGTCTGGTTGGTGTTGTTCATCTGGGAGCTGCACATCTTCTTCAACTGCTGGAAGTTGGGGAGCAGGAGGATCGCGAAGAGCTCTTCCGCGGCGTCCTCTGCGTCGACCTCGTCTGGGTGGCGGCACATTGCCATCATTTGCGCTTCCAGCAGGTGTAACGTCCACGTAGATGTCCTCCGTGATTGTCTCGCTTTCGGCATATTCTCCAAAGTCATAACCATCGTCATCATCTGATGGAGGAAATCCTTGGGCTACCCCTGGTCGCTGTCCCATCTGCACTGGTGGCTGTTCACGGTGTCCTGGAGGATACCCGCCATGTGGTCCGGGTTGTCCAAATAGAGGAAAACCTTGATGGTGTCCAGATGGTCCAGATAGTCCACAAGGTCTTAGGTTCGCAAAACCAGGTTGTGCTGTGGGACCAGGATATTCTTGAAAACCAGGTTGGACGAAAGGTGGAACATATTCTGTGAAATGTCCAAGGTGAAAAGGGCCAGGATGGTTCCAAGAAGGTCCAAGGTGTCCAGGTTGTTGCATGGTGACTGGAGGCGTCCGAAAAACGGAGAACTGCATGTTGTGTCGTGACATCAATGGTTCTGTTGCGTATTGGGCTTCATCTCTACTGGTCATTCTCGCGCTCTGGTGCCTAGATGGTGGCTTGCGGGAGAAGTCAACGCCGCCACACTTCTGGCACTTCCATAGGTCATCTTGCCATGCACCTGAGTCAGCGGCGGCACAGCTCTTACAAAACCAATGGTCATCATGACCGTCTGGCAGAAGTTCCTCGCTCGGCTGTCGGGATGGCAAAGATGGTGTCCATGGATGCAACGGTCGCCCCGGTGCTGCACTGATCAAAGGTGAATCATCACCGATCAGGGCCGAGGGCGCGTCACGCGCAAACGCCATGGATCGACGGAAGTAGGCAGGGCTCCGCCTACCAACTCACTGAAGTGCTTGCAAACGCACTGCAGGGTTCTTTTTGCTATGAAAGCTCGGGCCCAGGTGCACCTGCGGCCAGCGGATCATCCTTCAGCACAAAAAGGGGTGAATGCGACATCCATGAATCATGTGATCTGGAAATGCTTGGAATTGTCATTATGTCCAAAAGAGTTTGAAAAATGCCTTTTAAAGTAATTCATTGACATTATTTTAATTAATTTTTCTTAACGCTTTGTTTTTCCGAAAAATGTGATATTATATTGCTATAATAACAGGTTTTAACTTGATTTAGGGTCTTTAACTTAGCTTCAAAGTTATGCCTTTTGTTTTTGTTCTTGCAGTTTGGTTTTGGTTACTTTGGCTCCTTTGGTTGCTTCTCACTATGTTTCTCTGATGAGAACTTTAGATTTGAAATTTATTTTGAACAAGATTTCCCTTGAAAAAGGCCCTCAAGATGAAAGGGGTCCTCGACTGCGATGCGCACTGTGCGCGCTCCACCCGCGTGCATAGTAAGCATGTTTGTCCTGGATTTTTTTATCCTAAGGACCCCTTTCAAAGACTTAAGAAACATTCAGCACCGTTGACTTTTGAGCCTGTACATACATTCCATCAAAACCTATCCTATAGTTTATACTACTTAATTGTAGCGGATAATATTCATAATTTATGATTCATTTTGCGTTTGTTTTCCAAATTGATATTTTGATTTTTCAATCAGTTTACACATTTGTTCAATTGATAATTCACAGGTCAAGGGTTTGTGCGTGGCAGGCAGGTCTAGGGTTTGGGTGCGGCAGGTCAAAGGCTTTGGGTGTGGCAGGTCAAAGGTTTGGGGGTGGCAGGTCAAGGGTTTGTGCGTGGCAGGTCTAGGGTTTGGGTGTGGCAGGTCAATGGCTTTGGGTGTGGCAGGTCAAAGGTTTGGGCGTGGCGGCAGGTCAAGGTTTTGGGTGTGGCAGGTCAAGGGTTTTTCCACCTGCCACGTGTGGCAGGTCAACTTGCCGCGTGCGGCGGGTCTCACCTGCCACGTGTGGCGGGTCTCATCTGCCACGCGTGGCAGGTCGACTGCCACGTGTGGCGGGTCCCATTTGCCACGCGCAGGTCGACCTGCCACGTGTGGCGGGTCCCATCTGCCACGCGTGGCAGGTCAACCTGCCACGCGTGGCGGGCCCCATCTGCCACGCGTGGCAGGTCGACCTGCCACGTGTGGCGGGTCCCATCTGCCACGCGTGGCAGGTCAACCTGCCACGCGTGGCGGGCCCCATCTGCCACGCGTGGCAGGTCGACTGCCACGTGTGGCGGGTCCCATCTGCCACGCGTGGAAGTTATAAATCCAGCCTTTTTTTTGCTTTCAAATTGTTCCTTTTTTTGGAGGGGCCTTGATAATTACGTGTTCTTTTGACTTGATTGCTCCTTTTTGTCTCTTTCGGGCCTCAATATATGTTTCTTAACTTGATGTTTGATTGATTTGTCTTTGTTTGTTGTTTTTTTTGTTTTCCCTTTTGGGTATCAGCATATTTTTTTTTCAATTGATATGTTATTTAGACTCTTTCTTTTTGGTTTTGATTTTGATATTGATACTGCATCAGAAGAGCTTTAGCATGAATGCACCATGTTGTTGATAATTTAAAATGAAGCATTTTTGAAAATCAAATAGACTAAAGTCTTATTTTAAATCTTAAATATGTGTTTTAATGCTAGTTGCGAGTTTGGAAGGCTAACACTAACCATGCGGTCCACACCTTTAAGGCAGAGAAATCACAAAGTATCAAATTCATCGTTCACCTTAATTTGAGACATCAAACAGGTACAGTGGCTGAAAATTGTTGGAAATGGCGAGACAATAACTGGATAAATTTGTTTCTATTATATATTGAAGTGTGGGCAAAATAGTAGTAAACATGAATTGTTAATCATGAATTGTTCATTAACCACTGATCGCCATAATCATGTCAAAGGGTTAAAGCTCAGGCGGCCAAGGCTAAGGCAGAACAATACAAGACAGTTTTAGCAATTTTTTTTCTTGAGTAGTTTTTTTTACAAATTACTACACCATGCTGATTGCACAGAAGGGTCAGGCACGTGTACGTGTGAATCGCGATGACTGAGAAAGTCACTAATTAATCACTTATACGCCATGGGGTGGAGAAGGTTTTGAAGGGGTTGTAGACTCTGTATATAGTAGGAAATTGAAACTTAGAATGACGTTCCAATTTCCAAAATTTTCACTGGAACACTTAGAATGAGGGGAACATAGAATGACGTACAAGCAACATATTTATAATATATAGTTTTCTTTTTAATTATATATATATATATTTTATATTATACAATATAAATATATATATATATGTATTATATTATTTATGCCCATGGAAACTACAGCAGAATACAGCAGATTTAGATCAATGGGCAAAAAAGGCATAGAAGAAAAGGAAAGGAAACGAAAGGAAAGGAACATCATAGGAGAAAAGGACAAAAGAAGGGAAGAGGATACGATAAAAAGGAACAGGTTCCCCCACAGGGCACAAACACGTGGCTACAGTGGGGGAAGGAACACATAGAATGCCCATGGAAACTACAGCAGAATACAGCAGATTCAGATCAATGGGCAAAAAGGCATAGAAGAAAAGGAAAGGTAAGGAAAAAAAGAAAGGAAAGGAAAGGAAACGAAAGGAAAGGAACATCATAGGAGAAAAGGACAAAAGAAAGGAAGAGGATACGATAAAAAGGAACAGGTTCCCCCACAAGGCACAAACACGTGGCTACAGTGGGGGAAGGAACACATAGAATGCCCATGGAAACTACAGCAGAATACAGATGATTTAGATCAATGGGCAAACAAGGCATAGAAGAAAAGGAAAGGAAAGGAAAGGAAAGGAAAGGAAAGGAACATCATAGGAGAAAAGGACAAAAAGGGAAGAGGACACGAGAA
>CAMXCT020006630.1:295000-374472 GCA_947184155.2 Cladocopium goreaui | reverse complement strand
CAAGCACTCACTCATTCATTCACTTACTCACCCACTCGCCCGCCCGCAGGCACGCACGCACTCACTCACGCACTCACTCATTAACACACACTCATCACTCACTCATTGACACACACACACACGCACTCATCACCCACTCGCTCGCTCACACACTCACTCACGCACCCACGCACGCATGCACGCATGCACTCACGCACGCACGCACGCACTCACTCACTCGCTCGCTCGCTCACTCACTCACTCATTCACTCACACACACACACACACTCACACACTCACACACTCAATCACTCACTCACTCACTCCCTCACTCCCTCACTCCCTCACTCCCTCACTCCCTCACTCTCTCACTCACTCATTGACACACACTCACTCACTCATTGACACACACTCACTCACTCACTCACTCAATGTGCATGCCTCTTTTGCGTCCCTGGGTCTCCGCCTCTTTTGCGTGGCAGGCGTGGGACAATGTGAGCAGCCAAGGGGTCGGATGTACGCCCTGGCGTCCCTCGCGCTCCGCCTCTTTTGCGTGGCAGGCGTGGGACAATGTGCGCTGCCAAGGGGTCGTACGCCTTGGCGTCCCTCGGGCTCCGCCTCTTTTGCGTGGCAGGCGTGGGACAATGTGCGCTGCCAAGGGGTCGGATGTACGCCCTGGCGTCCCTTGGTCTCCGCCGCTCTGCCGGTGGCTTTGCGTGGCAGGCGCGGCACTTGGTGCTCCTCTGCAAGGGCTCGGATGTACGCCCTGGCGTCCCCTGGTCTCCGCTGCTCTGCCGGTGGCTTTTGAGTGGCAGGCGCGGCACTTGGTGCTCTGCAAGGGGTCGGATGTACGCCCTGGCGTCCCTTGGTCTCCGGTGGCTTTTGCGTGGCAGGCGCGGCACTTGGTGCTCTGCAAGGGGTCCGATGTACGCCCTGGCGTCCCTTGGTCTCCGTTGCTCTACTGGTGGCTTTTGCGTGGCAGGCGCGGCACTTGGTGCTCTGCAAGGGGTCGGATGTACGCCCTGGCGTCCCTTGGTCTCCGCCGCTCTGCCCGTGGCTTTTGCGTGGCAGGCGCGGCACTTAATGCTCTGCAAGGGGTCGGATGTACGCCCTGGCGTCCCTTGGTCTCCGCCGCTCTGCCGGTAGCTTTTGCGTGGCAGGCGTGGCACTTGGTGCTCTGCAAGGCGTGGCAGGCGCGGCACTTGGTGCTCCGCGAGGGATCGGATATACGCCCTGGCGTCCCTTGGTCTCCGCTGGCTTTTGCGTGGCAGGCGCGGCACTTAATGCTCTGCAAGGGGTCGGATGTACGCCCTGGCGTCCCTTGGTCTCCGCCGCTCTGCCGGTGGCTTTTGCGTCTTGGTGCTGTGCAAAGCGTGGCAGGCGCGGCGCTTGGTGCTCTGCAAGGGGTCGGATGTACGCCCTGGCGTCCCTTGGTCTCCGGTGGCTTTTGCGTGCCGCGCCCTTGGTGCTCTGCAAGGGGTCGGATGTACGCCCTGGCGTCCCTTGGTCTCCGCTGCTCTGCCGGTGGCTTTGCGTGGCAGGCGCGGCACTTGGTGCTCTGCAAGGGGTCAGATGTACGCCCTGGCGTCCCTTGGTCTCCGCTGGCTTTTGCGTGGCAGGCGCGGCGCTTGGTGCTCTGCAAGGGGTTGGATGTACGCCCTGGCGTCCCTTGGTCTCCGGTGGCTTTTGCGTGGCAGGCGCGGCACTCAATGCTCTGCAAGGGGTCGGATGTACGCCCTAGCGTCCGTTGGTCTCCGCCGCTCTGCCGGTGGCTTTTGGCGCGGCACTTGGTGCTCTGCAAGGCGTCGGATGTACGCCCTGGCGTTCCTTGGTCTCCGCCGCTCTGCCGGTGGCTTTTGCGTGGCAGGCGCGGCACTTGGTGCTCTGCCAAGGGTCGGATGTACGCCCTGGCGTCCCTTGGTCTCCGGTGGCTTTTGCGTGGCAGGCGCGGCACTTGGTGCTCTGCAAGGGGTCGGATGTACGCCCTGGCGACTTGGTCTCCGCTGCTCTGCCGGTGGCTTTTGCGTGGCAGGCGTGGCGCTTCGTGACACCGGCGTTCCATTTGCGATGTTTGCGTGTGTTTTTGGCAATATCTTACTTGTTGCACATAGTGTTTGGCTGTATTGTGTATGGTGTCGTTGCTTTGGCTCAAAGTCAAAGTGGGAAGCGTGGGAGATAGATACTTGGTGACCTGTTTCTGCATGCTAGAAGCGTTCTGGAAGCGATGCTGGCATGTTTACGTTCTGGAAGCGATGCCGGCATGTTTTGTACTTTTCCGGCCAGGTACTATTCTCATCCTTCGTGGTCGTCGTGCCCGTAGCTGTAGGACAGGCATCATTGCTGGTTTTGCGCAGTGTGTTTTTCAAGAAGCTTTTCTTTGCTGTCAGGCGCTGGCTGGAAGCGATGCTGCCACGTTTACGTTCTAGAAGCAATGTTGGCATGTTTTCGCAAGTTTCGCGTTGGCCCAACGTGGGAAAAGGCTTTGTGCATGTTTGATAAAAAAGTTCTGGAAGCGATGATGGCATGTTTTCGCATGTTTTGCTTTCGCCCAACATGGGAAGAGGCCTTGTGCATGTTTCAGCAAAAAACCGTCTAGAAGCCATGCTGGCATGTTTTGGGGTGTTTTGCTTTGGCCTAACGTGGGAAGGGGCCTTGTTCATGTTTGAGCCAAACGGTCTAGAAGCCATGCTGGCATGTTTGATGAAAACGTTCTGGAAACGATGCTAGCATGTTTATGTTCAAGACGCAATGCCGGCATGTTTTCGCATGTTTCGCTGTGGCCGAACGTCGGAAGGGGCCTTGTGCATGTTTGGACAAAACGGTCTAGAAGCAATGCTGGCATGTTTTGGCATGTTTCGCTTTGGCCCAACGTGGGAAGAGGCCTTGTGTATGTTTGAGCAAAACCGTCTAGAAGCGATGCTGGCATGTTTTGTCATGTTTCGCTTTTGCCCAACGTGGGACGAGGCCTTATGCATCTTTGAGCAAAACGGCCTAGAAGCGATGTGGCATGTTTCGCTTCGGGAAGAGGCCTTGTGCATGTTTGAGCAAAACGGTCTAGAAGTGATGCTGGCATGTTTTGGCGCGTTTTGCTTCGGCATGTGCTGGAAGCGATGCTGCCATGTTTACATTCTGGAAGCAATGCTGGCATGTTTTTTTTTGCTTTGGCCCAACATGGGAAGAGGCCTTGTGCATGTTTGATTTACAGGTTCTGGATGCGATGCTGGTACGCTTACGTTCTGGAAGCGATGTTGGTATATTTTCGTATGTTTCGCGTTGGCCCAACGTAGGAAGAGGCTTTGTGTATGTGTGATAAAAACCTTCTGGAAGCGATGATGGTATGTTTTCGCATATTTCGCTTTGGCCCAACGTGGGAAGGGGCCTTATGCATATTGAAGCAAAACCGTCTAGAAGCGATACTGGCATGTTCTGGCGTGTTTTGCTTTGGCCTACCGTAGGAAGGGGCCTTGTGCATGTTTAAGCAGAACGGTTTAAAAGCATGTTTCGCATTAGCCGAACGTAGGAAGAGGCTTTGTGCATGTTTGATAAAAACGTTCTGGAAGCGATGATGGCATGTTTTCGCATGTTTAGCTTTGGCCCAACATGGGAAGAGGCCTTGTCTAGAAGCGATGCTTGCATGTTTTGGTATGTTTTGCTTTGGCATGTGCTAAAAGCGATGCTGGCACGTTTACGTTCTAGAAGCAATATTAGCATGTTTTGTACGTTTCCGGCCATTACTATTCTCATCTTTCTCGGTCGTCGCGCCCGGGGCTGTAGGACAGGCATGGCTTTGTGCACTGCTGTTTTTGCGCAGTGTGTTTGTCAAGGCTTCACTAACTGTCGATTTTTGATGGTTTTTCTTGCTGTCAGGCTGGCCCAAGATGCTGGAGCCCACGGGCAACGTGCAAGCCAGGCGCTTAATTTTTACGCTTAGTTCTGTGCGAGCGAGATGCTTTTTTTCCTTGCTGCCAGACTTGTGTTCTATGTGAGTCTGCGATTTGATGACTGCTTTGCTGTCAGAGTTGTTCGATGTTTTGTCCATGCCTTGGCAGACCGCTTTCTTCGCATGTCGCTCGCATTGCTGCCAGGTACCTGCTGGATGTCACACGCGATGAAAACGACGCTCACGCATGACCATCACTGAGATTCCTTGAGGGCAAGATATGTTTCTGCTTGAGAAGTTTTTTCTTGTACATATTCTTGAGTATGTGTGAAGAAACATTTAATGCCGTAAAAAAAATCTTCGCCAGCAAGGAGTGCGCAGTAGCTTCGGCCGTGCAGTGTCTTTTCTGTTTGGACATAAAATTGTAACAATGCTTTTTAGACCCTTTAGAAAGCATGGGTTAATGCAACGTACGACGTTTCATTTCTATTGCGACATTGGGAACTTGGCAATGCTTGTGACATTCGCGTGTGACACTTGCGTGTGGAGATTGCTGTAGAGCCGATTGCATCGCACAGTGATGTCCTTTATTTGCTTCGTGTAAAAGGGCTTCACGACAGTACGTTGAGCTTTCTTGGCGCATCTTTCACACAACTTGGTCACAACCTCTTTTTCACACGCAACTGTCACGCACACAATCTTTCTTTGTAACACACCATCTTTCACATACAACTTTGTCACACACAACTCTTCACATACAACTTGTTTTACTTCTCGATCCTCAGCCACCTCCTTTGTCTTTCCTTCCTTCCCCATCCCCGCTACAACATTTGTTGCTCATTATTGGACGAAGTTAACTTGTGGGGTTATCCGGTCCTTTAATTCAATTTTTTAATATTAAATTATATTCATTATAGCAAAAATATCGATTCGTATAAAAAAAATCCAATCTTCAAACCGGTCCTCCCCAACCATTAAAAAAAGTGTTTATCCTCCGCCTTGCAATTTCACGCTCAATATCATGTTCTTCCCCCCCTAATTTCATCATCCTCGGCATACCTCATCTTCCGCAACATCAATATGATCATCCTTTCATCGCCCTCCTCAAAGATCTCATCCTCAAAGATCTCATCCTCAACATCATCATCATCATCATCCTTCTCAACATCATCATCTTCCTCCTCCTGATTCTCATCATCCTCAATATCATCAACCTCCACCACCTCATCTTCCGCAACATCAACATTATCATCTTCTTCATCATCGTCTTCAAAATTATCATCCTCAACATCATCATCCACCTCCTTCTCAGCATTATCATCCTCCACTTTATCATCCTCCACTTCATCTTCTGCATTAACATCCTCATCCTCATCCTTTTCATTATCATCGTCCTCAACATCACCATCCACAACCTCATCGTTCTGCACCTCATCATCCTCCTGCAGTCCTCAACCTCATCATCCTCAATATCATCGTCCGCAACATTATCATCGTCATCATCATCGTCATCATCATCATCATCATCATCGTCAACATTATCATACATTATCCCCCCACTCCCCCACACTGTCTGGGGTCTCTTTCTGGGATTTATTATATTTTTTGGTTTTTGTTCTTGTTCTTGCTGTTGCTAATATTTTTTTTATTGATGTTGTTCTTGTATTTTTTCCCACACCGTGTGCCCACACTCAGGGGTTCTTACGGTAGCTGTAAAGGCCGGTGCTTGATCAGGGTGCTCTCTCTGGGATGCGGCATTTTTCCTGTAAATTTCAGCATAAAGTGGCTCTTGTCAAATCTTGGCATTTAAACTGGTATGTCGACTGCGCAGGCTCGCGCCAAGGGATCCGTGTGGTCCGCGGCACTTTACCTGAAAATTCTCGCAAAAAACGATTCTTGTGACATGTCCATGTGCATTTGGACTGCGCAGGCTCGCGCAAAGTTTGGGTCAGAGTCTCGGGGTTTTTCTGGGGCGCGGCATTTTAACTGGGAATTCTCGGATAAAATGGTTCTTGCGACATATCCGTGTGACATGCTGGTGAAGCCCGCTCTAAAAGTTCATTGCGTGATCTTGTACAGGTCTTTGGTGCCATCCTCTCCAGGGGGTCCTTCCATGATCTTGTACGGGCCCTTCCGGGAAGATCTTGTGGAGATCCTGGCGACATGCTGCCTTGCTTCATGTTGTACAGGCCCTTGTGCGAAGATGTTGACGAGGTGCTGGTGAAATCCTTTAGATGCCCAGCAGCAGCAGGTCCTTTGACGTCGATCTTGTGACATTTTCTTCGGGGTCCTGGCATGAAGATCTTGCTCCTCTGCGCAGATCTTCTGAAGGTCTTAATGAAATGCCGTCCGAGGCCTTTGCATGATCCTGTGCCTGCAGGTCCTTGTGAGAAGATTTTGTGGAGATCCCGTTGAAATCCTCCTCAGGAGGTCCTTGCAGTAAGTCAGTATATAAGATCTTGAAGGTCCTCTGCTTTTACGAAAGCTCTTCTGGGATGCTCATAAGAAATTCTTCTTGGAGACCTTGAAAGCTCCTCTATATAGACCTACACGGAAGATCCTGCTGTAGTTGTGATAATGTCTACCCTGTTCTGTTATCATCTGTTACTGTTCCATAGCTACTGTTGCTCGTATCTGGTACATTGCCTTCCTACCCACTGCGCTGTTTGGGGTCTCTTGCCAGTGTATCATTTTCTTGTCGTATATGAACGGCACCAATTTCTATGTAAAATCCGGGAAAAGTAACTTTAGCAAATATTGTCGTGAAAGTGTCCTGCACCCGGATCCGCAAATCGACGGGGCCAATGCCAAAGGTTCATCTACCCAAATACGAGCGGTGAATTTTATTCATCCATCCTGAATCTAAGGAGGCCCCTCTTCTAAACTAGGACAGAAATAAAACACAATAAAACCAAATAGAGCCCACATATACTCTCAAAAACGAAATACGTCCGCCCCAAAAAAAAGACCCGATTCGGCAAATCTGGTCTTCCGGCTAATATGGCCCATTATCTTGCTCCAAAGATTGGAAATTGCTTTCCAAGCCAGTAGCTTTCATGTTCAGCTTTCCTTGACAGAAATGGCCGTTTCAAACAGCATGTTAAAACAACCGCTTTTCATGTAAAACGGGCGGCATCTTTTCGGAAGTTTAATCTATATTCAACCTTCAAAACCTTGCCTTTCATTACAAAAAACTTGCTTGTCAGTAAGCAAAGTTTCAGATAAATTAAACGCATATTCGTTTCCCACATGTGGTACTGCTGCTATTTTTTTGAAACATACAGTTTCTGCTTGAAAAATGCAGGATGTTTGGGAAACAGGTAGCCTTCTTGGAAACATTAGCGGTTCTTGCTGGACCTTGCAAGCCCGCCTGGCAAGATTTCAGTCGCGCCCAGCGGGTGTTTCATTTCACCTTGTATCCATATTAGTCTACGAGAAAAAAATTGCGTCTGGCCGATGAAAGTGACCTGCATGCATACTTAACTTACACCAATAGTGCGCTCGTGCGATCAATAAACTTTTGCCAGTGCGGCGGCTGGTGCGCTCCACCCAAAGCAGTTTTCCACGCAACATACAGGGTGAGGACCAATTAACCATGTTAATACCGAAGTCGCAAAATCTGGCTTGCCCGCTTTCACACTACCCACGGTATGCTGCTGATAGTTGTTGGTACTGGATCTTAACCTCAACCCCTGCATGTCTGAACAGCGCAATGCAGGTGGCTTCAAGCCTGCAGCTATCTCGCTAGCGAAAGTCTTCTTTCTGGCCCCAATCGATTGGACCTCCAAATAGCTGATGCGACGACCTTCGGCGGGCACAGTCACAAGATATGCGCAGCTTTGGAACAATCACTGCAAAGTGAAACGTATGATTGCCTAGATTCTCTAAGATGTAGTAAAGAAACTTTCGTCTTAGCTAGGACTGTGCTGGCAGCTGACGGGCCAATGTGTCCTCTTGCTGTGAGTTTCAGGCTTTGGGCGGGCTGCTTTCAACTTTGACAGCGACGGGACCTACGCATTGTCAGGAAACGAGCAATCGATTTTGGAAACTCAGTATCAGCCTGACCCTTGGCAGTAAATAATGGCAAGGTCACAGCTGACCATGCGCCCCGGTAAAAACCTAGAAGGATAAAGCCAAGGAAAACGGCAAGCAACATGGAGAACAAGCGAGAAGAACATTTAAAGACCTGCAGCAGCACTGCCAAACTTCACGCTGGGCGATATCCCTGCCCAGTCTGCTGCGCCTGAGTAAGACCTTTGTTTAAATCGGAGATCTGCGGCTTCGACCCTCGGCGAAAAAATTGACGCAGCCATGCCACACCCGGCGTCAGTACATATGGCCCCCTGCCGCTTTGTTTGCTCTCACTGGCTATCCACACTGTGATCTGTATTGCTTTATGGTGAGAGCAAAGTCCGCAGCCTGTGCCGGAAAGGTTCGACAGGCTTGAAATGCCAGCTCCAGGTCCGACAAAGCTGTCTCCAGCCTGCGGAAAAAGCTAAATAATACAGGTTGAACTGCGCACAGACTTGTAAACAGCGAAGTAGCTTTCAACGTTTCACTGCCACTGCCTGAATGATTCCGGAACCTGGAAGGCATGTAATCAATACGCAAATGCGTGGCAAACATGCACATTGATGGTGGCAGGCAATGCCCATTAGCTCGAGGCAGAGAAGATAATCTTTAAGCGAGTGTCCAGGCATGGTCTGTTGAAAGGCAATCATAAGCGGCGACTTGCAGCGACGCCTTCTCAATATTTTGTTGAGCGCCCTTGTCTCGGGTGACATGTAGGAAACTGTCAGGGCAACTAACAAGCAGCAGTGGGTGTACAATCGCTGCCCTGGAAGGCCTCAGCGCTAAAAACGGGACCTGAGAAAACATAAGAAAAGGCCCTTCGGGCTCCTTTATCTTACAAAAGTGATTTGGAACCGTCCCGGTTGGTGATTTTCCTTCTTCCCACGTCGTTTTGCCTGTTTCAAACACGCGGCCCAAGTTCAAGAAGTCATCAAATCCGGTTGGCCAAAAGTGCATCCGACCTAAGAAGAATATAGGCTGAAACCCCAAGAGAGGCCCACTAGCGCGCGCAGATACGCAATGGTCAAGTCCGAGCTCTGGCGATGTTGGCCTTGCGTGCCCTTGGACCATCGCCGCAATGGATTTGAATCAGGGCTTGCAATTTCACTCTGCCTCAAGCCTCCAAAGTTCACAATCCGCCCGCACCGAAGGTGGCGAGGCGTTCTTTTCTAGGCACGCGTGATCCATAAGCACTTGCAATAGCTATTAAGCTTTAGCTTGGGGAGGTTCATTTTTGCTCAAGAATCCTGTGATTTTCCACGTTTTTTCAAGGGACCTAAAATCGGCTAAGTTGCAAGGGCCCAACATAGGCGCAACATGAGCCAACATAGGCCTAACATGACCCGACATAGGCTCCAAATTGGCCCAACATGCCTCAACATAGGTGGCCCAAAACCGCCCAACATGTCTCAACATAGGCCCAACAACGGCCCATCATGGCTGAACATGTGCACAACACAGCCCAACACAGAGCCGACACGGGCCCAACATACCCCCAACATGCGGCCTACACAGGCCCAACGTGGTTTTATTGGGGCTAATACTCCGGTGCGGGCGGTTGTCGTCGCGAAGCGACCAGAATATTCTTGCCATTTGAACTTTGGCGTAATTTGCCTGAAAAACGTTACGTTTTCCATAAAATGGTTCAAATTGGGCAAATCGGCCAAAAAGGTCAAGTTTTGGGATGTTCAAGCCCGACTTTGGCTTGAATGCATGAACTAGCATTTGCCAGCCAATACCAGTATGACCCAATGTGGACATATAAGGACCAACCACTATAGGCTGAAAACAGCATCATTTCATTCAGAGGGCAAGTTGACTACTGCTTTAATTTCTGCAATGTGTGATGATGTTGATCAAATAATGCTACTGTTACGCGCGCCAAATCTACATGCCAGCTGTTCCTTCCACAAGAGAGGATGTGATGGAAGACTTTGACCGTCAGATTGATGAAGCCTGTCCACCCTCAAATTTTTTGGAAATGGATTGGGCTACATCTGCATACTTTGCTTGCGCCACCATATTCAACAAAAAATGGAAAAACAAAGCCGGACATTGCGCGCAAAAGAAACACCCCCACACACACACACACACACGCAAAAATACACAACACATATGCAAATCGGGATTTGTCCTTTTGTTGATTTCGGGCTTCAGATAATTCCATCCTCATGCCATGGGTTGAGGGTCCTACCTGCAATCGCTGCCGCACCGGGCAAATTGCACAATGGGAAAGCATCCAGATGTTGTGTTGGACAAAACGTTTGCATTATATATTGTGGCAACGTGCGCATTTCATGCTTGCGCTGGTTTTGAGGCCGAGGGTTTCCATGCACAGTTCTCTGATTTTGTTTCTACGGAGCTGTATTTTTGTGCCCTAAGCACGATTACTAAATGTCAACGCAGATCCATCATTTGCGGGAAAACAGGCGCTCTCGGCAGGTGAGATATGATGACCTTTGTTGGTGGCCGCAAGGTCCAGGTCTACAAGAGACTGTTTAGGTCAACTGCAACCCGAAAGACTCCCGCAGCGCCCGTAGTAACAAAGTTGAATTGCGGGGCCAAAATTAGCGCCAGAAACAAAATCAAATCTACATAAGAACCAGATTGCAAAATGCAGGTCGCTTTCCCAAGAAGGGAACGCGCCATCTACACACGACCCTGTCAAGATCAAGCGCGAAAAAAGTGCCACTTTGAAGAATTGCTAAGGATTTTCATCCGGTTCAAAGCAATGCTCTTGTTGATGATCTTGTCTTGGGGTTGCAAGAAACCTGCAAAGAAACAAACAAAGCCCCGCTCCCAGGTACGAAGCGCGCAGCTGTTGCATGACTTTGGCATGTTTCAGGCACGGCCACTGCATGTCTTCGCGGCCTCTGCCTCGGGACAAAGGATTGCTCCGCTTTGGCGCCTCGGCATTGGAAAATTTGAATCCCAAGGGCTGATGAAAGAAAGGGACGGGTGAGGTGGAATGATTTGGGTGGAGTGGGTTGGATGGAGCGAGTTGAAACGCAAGGTTTCACTATGAGCTGTATGGCAGGCACTACAACAAAACAAGCAAAATCAACCATAAGCGACAGCGGGCAATCCGAGAATATTGGGTCCAGAAAGTTCAAAGCACTTGCAAGCGCGTTTGAAATCAGCGTTGTTCAGGGTTGAACAGGCAGGTGACTCAAAGCCAAAGCAGCTCAAAAAGCTTCACTTGTCTTCTTGAAAGTTTCGAAAGCATTGCGCAGCTGTTTGCCTGCTTTCCCAGCATAGACGACGGGTGTAGAGCTGACCGGTCCTTTGGATGCAAGACTTGCTGCGAGAACTGTACTTTCGCATGCTGAATGCGCCCTTCTACCAGCCTGAAACTCCCTACCCGCTGTAGCAAGTGGCCAGGCCTTGGCTTTTTTGGCCTCGTCCTGCCAAAACTCTTCAGTGCTTAGGCTGCAGCAGCATGTATCACAACTACGGCGGCATTTCTAGACTCTTTAACGCTTTTGGTTTTATCGTTCATGTCATGTCGCCCTGCTTTTCAGCGAGCCATTTGCCAAAACATCTTATCCCTAGGCCTACCAAGAACTTTTCACAAGAAGTCATCATGAGAGCCACATATAACCCTTTGCAATCGCCGACGTGCTGAATGCGGGGCTATCCACTAGCATTGGCACCGTCTTTGCAACGATCTTGGTGTTGCAAAACTATGCAAAACTTGCGATGTGCATATGCGCTTTGATTCCAGTGTCTATTCCAAGCGCAAGCAAAACAAGAGGAACCATGTGCATCCTTTCGTATCTACCCCTGAGAAGGACACGCAAAAAAAACATGAAATCAAATCACGCAAGCCTGCACACACACACACAGAGACACATGAACAAACAGAATGCCAGACGCAGCTTGAGCCTCAGAGCCGTCTTCAGTCAGCCCTGGCGAAGCGGGCTACCCCCACAAGGGCGCCCGGAAGGATGAGGACGAGAAAGGGAAAAGAATCGGAAACGGAAACCGCAAGAAGGATGACAAGCGTTTTGCAAAGACATGACAGGAACATTCGCTGCACGGATGCTTGGTACGGGCATGACATAAGCTCAGGCAAATGCAAATTATGCTGCCGCCACAACTAGCATCCACATCACCCAACCAATTCCAGCCTAGATCGCTCATCATTCTGGCATCTTTTGCCAGACCTCAGTGAGACTAAGTTCCCGGCCATTAGTCTAAATCGCAAATCTACATTGACTATTGACCGCAACAAAGGATCAGTGCGGGACTTCCACAGCTAAGCTAGAGACGCTCTCTAGAATCTCTCGAAGCTTGAGATGTTGCCTCCAAATCCGTGCCCGCCATACTTCAAAAATTGTGTCATCCATGCCTGACAAACGAAATCCTACCAAGCCTGCCTGGCTCTGGCTCTGAGCTGGGCTCTGCCCCTCTGGGCCCTGCGCTTCCACCTTGATGCGCCCGGCGTGAACGACTTCAAGAACCAAAGAGGGCAGGCTTGCCGGGCTTCCAAGGCTTCCAAGGCTTCCAAGGCAGGACTTGATTCTTTTCGCCCCAAAAGCGCTTCCAACTCACATTTCAGCTTGATGAGAACGGTTTCTTATACAGGGCTGCGGGCCACACCGTTTTCTGAGCGCCCTCCTTCAGCTCATCCTTGCGTGCAATTTAAGCTGGGTTGGACCCCGGCTGGCGGGAGCCACGACATACTAAAAACAAGCGAAGAAGGTGTTGGCAAGGGCTTCGCCCTGACCAGCAAGTGCCGCGCCTGTGCCGCATCACCGGCCTGAACATAGCGATTTGGAAAGATTGCTTGTCGTATCCTGTCGTTTTTCGACCCCTTTCGGTTACATGGACCCGCTAGGGATGCCGGTCTTTTTCCAACACCAAGAAACGGTCATTTTCCAACACCAAGATTCGGTCATTTTCCAACACCAAAAAGCAGTCATTTTTCAACACAACTCTGTAAAATCAAGCGTGGAATTCCCACCGCCCCCAAGATTCTGCGCAACGTAGCCGAAAAGAAGGGATGCTGGCTCTTTTGGGAATCTTACACGCATCTCGGCGCACGCACGATTTTTTTGCATTTATATGCTATTTTTTTTTGAATGTATATATGGAATAATGCTGAAAGTTCATGTGAAGTTTTTTGAAACTGTTTCGGGTTGGTTTACAGTTTCAATTACGGTTGGTTAAGAGTTTCGTCAGGATTGGTGTGAAGTTTATTTAGGATTGGTTCCGGATCTATCTAGAGTTGGTTTAGGACCTATTTAGGGTTCGTTTAAGGTTTGTTTAGGGTAGGTTTGGGAACTATTCAGGCCTGGTTTAAGATGTATTTAGGGTTGGTGTAAAGTTTATTTAGGCTTGGTTTGCCATCTATATATTTGGGGTTGGTTTAGGTTCTGTGTAGAGTTGGCGTAAGACCTACTCAGGGTTTGTTTAACGTTTATTTTAGCGTTGGTTTGGGATTTCTTGAGGCCAGGTTTACATTTATTTAGGGTTGGTGAAGGGTTCATTCAGGCTTGGTTTAGCATATATTGGGGGTTGGTTTAGGATCTATTTAGGGCTAGTTCAGGGTTTATGTAGGATTAGTTTCAGATTTATTTAGGTAATGCTTAGGGTTTGCTTAGAGTTGCTTTCGTGTTTTTCTTTGTTTTTGGCTTTGTTTAGGGTTTATTTAGGGGTTATGTAGTTGTGTCTATGTATTATATGATGTTTCTTAAAGTCTTAGGGTTTATTTACGGTATGAGAAACAAAAGAAAAGCAGGGGAAAGCAGAGAAGCAGGTAAGCAGAAAAAAGCAGAAAGCAGAGAAGCAAAGAAGCTGGAAAAGCAGAAAAGCAGGGAAAAGCGGAGAAGGAGAGAAGCAAAGAAGCAGAAAAGCAGGGAGAAGCAGAGAAGCAGCAGGGGAAAGCGGAGAAGCAAAGAAGCGGGGAAAAGCAGAGAAGCAGAGAAGCTGGGAACCAGAAATCCAGAAACAATCAAAACGGAAGGAAAAAAAAACTAACCCTCCATTAGTTACGTGTATTTAGGGTTTGTTTAAAGTTTTCTGTGGTTGGTTGAAGGTTTATTTGCGGTTTATTTAAAGTCGCTTTAGGGTTTATTGAGGGTTGGTGTAAAATCTATTGATGGACAGTTTCTGGTTCATTTGGTGGTGATTTAGGGTTTATTTTGAATTGGTTTAGAATTTACTTAGGGTTGGTTTAAGGCTTATTTAGGATTGGTATAGTATAGTGTTTATTTATGATTGGTTCAAGTCTGATTTAGGGTTGGTTTAGGATTCATTTAGGGTTAGTTTGGGGATATTTGGAGTTGGTCTATGTCTGATTGAGCGTTGGTTTCGGATTGCTTTGGGATTTGTTTAGGGTTGTCAGAATTGGTTCTGGGTTGGTGTAGAGTTTCTGTAGGGTTTTTTTACAACTCATTTCTGGCGTATTTAAGGTTTATTCCGCAAAGCTACACAATGTAGAAACTAATGATCTTAACAACCCCAACCAAAATCTCCGGAAACGAAGCAACACAAACACTGCGGAAACCTACGGAGTCACATTTAAAACCCAAACAGTAAACTCCGAAAGCAAGAAAGCGAGAAACCTAGAAACCAAGAGACCCACAAACCAAGAGACCCAGAAACCAAGAGACGCAGAAGCCAAGAAACCGAGAGACCAAGAAACTGAGAAACCAAGAGAGCCAGAAATCAAACAAACAGAAACGAAGAGACCCAGAAACTGAGAAACCAAGAAACCAAGAGACCCAGAAACCCAGAAACCAAGAGACCCAGAAACCAAGAAACCCAGAAACCGGGGGAACAGAAAGTTAGAACCATGGCGCGGTGCAAAATGAACGCAACGGCTGCACGCACGAAATTTAGACACGAAGTAACAGCCCTGGCGCGTTGAAAAATGACCTAAATACCGCGTTGTAAAATGACAATTTTCTCGCCTTGAGAAATGACCCCCCTTCCGACTTGCTAGAGGTCTGAAATACCTCTCCAACCAAATCTTTATCGTAATCGGCTTCGGATTCTCACGAGCCTCGGGCGGACTTGCCATGCCTCTGAAAGCGCTACAAAAATCAGAAAGCGAAAGCAAAGCTGGGAGTACATCGTGCCCAAAGAAATTTCCCGAAGCTCTGCTGCGGTGTTATCATCAATCGAATTCCGGGCTGCCAACTTCCGTTAAAGAGGTCCCAACTCTGGAAGAGCGCGGGCATGTGACGCAACCATGGTGTCCAATGTATCCACTGCGTCCACAGGCCTCCAAAGGTGAAGCTTCCAGGACTGCTGACCTGTTGGCGCCGCAAGCTAGGCTGCATCCTATGCTTTGCAGGGCTTTCCAGCTTGAAACCACCTCTTCAATCTTCTGTTTATACAAATTCAAGCCTTGTGCCTTGAAAAAATTGCACTTGCACTGGTCAAGAAGTTCAAGAAAAGCTTGAACATGAAAACAGGTCAGGTTGTCAAGTCCTCGTTGAAAATGCTTCATAGTCACACAATGCGACTTCGCATGCAATCTCAAGGTGTGCCTGGAGGGCCGCATCTTCTGGGGACTCTTTGCCCAACTCCGACTGGGTCAAGCGAAGGACGCGCCAGAAGCACTCACGGTACGTTTGGTCGCAAGATTGCGCAAGCATAGCTGCAAAGGGCCGGTTTCGTTGCCAATAGCTGCCATAACATGCGAGAACAGCTGGTAGCTATCTTCTGCTCCCGACGTAGCATGAGTGCGGAGTGCAACCCCTCGCCACTGGAGCCTCCTGTGGCCGCTCCACCTGACACGTGTGGACTGACAAGGGAACAAAGTCGCGAAAGCTTAAAACTCTAGCGTCCCCAAATACCCGACGACACAGGGCACCAAAAAAGCATGGCAAACAGTAATTGGTAGCATTTCAAACTGTTTCGAAAAAGGGGCGGCAAACGGAACTGAAAAATGCTTGTAAGATCTTGTAATAACCTCAGGACCCTACCCTATACATCCCTATACCAAGCAGCTTGGTCACCCACCTCGCATCGGGGACCCGCTGAGCTGTCGTGTGCAGGCCTGAGCAACGGCAGCCCTGAAACCCAGCCACTTGGCCAAAAAGACGCCTTACAAGATCAAAATCGTGGGATGAGAAGGCCCAGAATATATTTCCTTCCTGGCCCTGGCCCTAGGCAATTGAAAGCCAGCGGCAGTTTGATGGTAATATGACGGCATCGTAAAGCATCGCTCGTCGTTGGGGGCTTGTCGGCAAGTTCCAGCATTTCCAGTAGCATGAAATGCCGCTACATGATTACACGTTCGCTCGCTTGCTTGTTGGAATACATCTAGGTTCACACGGGCCTTGCAATGATCTCGACCGTGTGTCCAGACTCCTGGTTGTGGCAAGTCATGACGCCCGAGATTCCAAGCAAAGCTTCAGATAGACGCTGAACCTGTTCACCAAGCTGCATCAACGCACCAACATTTTGAACTGAACATTCTTATAACTTCCACTCAGGCGAAACGGTAAGGTGCACATTGGCTGGAATCCTGACAATTGTTTTTGAGGCGCTGGGTGTTGTCCAACCTCTGACGTGTTCAAAAAGGTTTGAGGTCCTGCCTCGGCGATGTCTGCAATGTCTGGTTCATGAGGCCTTGGCGGCCAGAACTTTCATGCCGTCAATCCAAACAATGCTTAGCGCATCTAGAGAGAATCTCGAGGCCCAGGAACTTCAAGCTATTTTGCGCTATGTATGTAAAGTGTATGTGTATAAATATAAATACATATGTATGTCCATCGTTGCAATGTATGCGCATCTCGGGCCATGTAAAGCGCACTCGTTTCCTTACTTCCGCTGCATATCTTGCATGTCTGAAACGCAAAGGGTGCCCAAAACTGTTCGCGGTGCAATCAATGCAACACAGGCTTGGTTTAACATGTAGGCTTGCTTTAGCAGCTATAGGCTTCATGCTGGAATTGCCCAGCATGTTCGTCATCTAGCTTGACCTGCGCGGGGAAAACCAGGTCCATCATAGAATGTTTAAGTCTTTGGCTTCAACAGTCTGGCATTTCCATTTTCGGTCATGCAATCTCACCTTTGGACACCCATAGTTACAAACATCATCGCATGCAACCAGCAAATTTCCAACGCCCACAAGACAGAGGCATCGGTAGCAACCTGTAAATCTCTTCCAAACGTGCGTGTGCAAGAAACTACATGTTGGTATATCGCAAAACAAACCACTGAGTATTTAGCGGCGTAGTGAGCGGCATCCTGCCACGCAATTCCAGCTATAAAACGGAACTGTGTTAAACTGGGACAGGTCTGTCAATTGGCCTCTTTGGTCTCTACCCTTGCTTCGCTTGGCCTCGGGAACAAGCATCTTCAAGACAATGTCATTTTTTAACGTGTTCTGTCAGATGCGCGGATCTTTTGGAACTGAACTGGCGAGAGCCTGGAACCCAATGGAGAAAAACTGAACTGAGCGAGCCGCAGTTGACTTGGCACGCCTGGAATGCGTGCAACTTGCGTTGCCACCCCACCTGCACATGATATAGCTCAGTCACCCAAAAGCAATCAACTTCTTGGTCAAAGCCTTTGTCTATTCTTGGACGCTTTCTTTCCAGATTTCAGCCGTCCAAAAAGATGGAGCTTGCTTGGTGACCCGTGCAATATGTGTCGCTGTGACATATGTTCAATGACGGATGGAGCATGTGCGCAAAACATATCGCAACACCAGTTGAAGTGCTTCTCAGGACTCTATTACGACATCCTTGTGATGGATCTTGGTGATGGGGGGGCGGGGGTGGGCGGAGTCACAGCTGAGATCCCAACCCTTTTGACCTGGCTGTGTCACCGGTCCACCCAAAGTGCCTCAACGGCTCTAAGCATGAGCCGTGAGCAAATTGTAAACTCAATTTATTGAAAATCATTGCGCTTCCGGTTTTCGCTCTGAGCGTAAGACCGCGTGGCTGGCTTTCCAGCGGCGTTGCTGCGTCAGATGCTAGTGAAGCTTGCTGAGGTGCATCCAAACATTTCAACGGGCCCTCAGCACCCGCTGTATCTGGCGCTTCCTCGACAAAGGCAATGTCCTGCCAATCCGGATCTCTTCAAACATTCAGGGAGCAAAATTCTACAAACGGTGTGCCCGAACAGGAGCATTTCTGTTTCAGAGTTTTTCTGTTTCAGGTTTTGCGAAGCTGGTCCTCTGCGCTGGATGTCTCGGCCTACAGCCCGGGGACGTTGCCAGTTTGGCACATCGGTCCAGGACTCTGGGCTTAGACGGTTGCTGTTTCTGTGCGCGTTAAACGCACACTGCATACACAATTTTATACACAGCGCATCCTATATTTACAATGTTTAGATTCTATATTTAAAGATGCTCCCAAACCCACCTCTATAGATTTAATCAGCTTTACACATTGCGCTGTTTGCTCTTTGAAATTTCCGCTACTTCAACCCCGCCTGTTCTTCTGCCTTTTCGCCGGGATCTGCGACTCGTGGAGTTCTCGGAGTAGTGCTGCTGCTGCTTCCGTACCAATCCTTCGAGGGCACGCAGCATCTGCATCTAATGAATCCAATGAGCCTTGCAGTTTAGCTGAGATTAGCATTGTGATGGGCTGCAAAATGCTCCAACGCCTCCCTCACTTCCAAGGCTGACGCGAATAAATACGTCTTGCTGCAACACTACACACCAGCTAGCTTCTGCGCGTGCTATATCACACACCATGTGGTTTCGCCACGTCCCCCAATAACATTTCAAGAATCATTTCCTCTCAGCGTTCTTGGCTGGCTGGAGCTGCGACGGAGGTCAGTGTTTATGTGAGATGGCCTTGGGCAAACGCGCGACGCTTGGAAATCAATGCGAAACCAACATGCGAAGCAGTTGGCTCAAGGGTGAAACCACCAAGAGGACCCAACGGACATCTACAGTAATCCGAGTTTTGATAATTTTTAGCAACCCGACAATGGCGGCAAAGGCATATCCAGGACGCCTGGCTAGTGCGAAAATGTTGTGGTTGCAGTGGCTTGTTGCCATGACGCAAGGTGCGAAGCCAAAAGTGCTGACAAAAAATGGAAAACGCACCCGCGTGAGCAATTGCTGCTCAACATGCGCTCAGAATATCCTGAAACAAGAAAAACAAGAAAACATCGCTTGTGTGGCGAAACCCACTAATGTTGGCATGGCAACGTTGAAAGATGTTGAGTCTGGGAATGGCTGGGCCCAAGCTTGCAATGTGTTGCCTAAATCGCCCAGCAAGCAGTGATGCCCAGAAGAACGCAGCGCAGTCGGTAGCGATGTGACCTGCGATTTTGTGTGTGAAACAGGATGAACTTGTCTTGATCAGTTGCGGATGCTTAGAACACTTGAAACTGTTCAAGACTAATCTTGAAAACTTCAGACCAACCTCCTCCGCATAATACCCCGGGTTTTCTCAATTTTGATTGAACCTGCAAATTACCTATGTAGTCAGTGTAGTCTTCGATTGCCCGGGTTTGCCTCGGGCGAAGCTGAGCTTGTGTCTTGTATACCTGACAAATGATCACGACATATTGTTTCGTTCTATGTTTCCAACCTGTTTTGAACTTCTGCAATGACAAACGCCATCTTTGTCACTGCTTTGTTTACCCCTTTGCCTCACTCAGCCTTCAAGTTTTTGTCACCATCGCGCTCTAAAGTTCAAACTGAAGCCGCCTGCAGGCCCAAGTGGCTGCAAGCCACCGGGTTCCTCCACCCTGGCAATCTGCGCAGCCACCAAAAACAATCAAAAACAGAAATTAGCTGCTGCCAAATGCTGCCAACCACAAGATCGCTATGGAGGTTGGACTCTGTACTGTAGATCCCTGGCTTTCTTGATGTGGCACAAAGACATGCAAAACCTTGCGTCAAGCTTGTGGAGTGTACATGTTCATCCCCCATATGCTCTCAATGTCTCAAATTCTAGGAACTTGCGGCTTAAGGCTTAAGGTTGTCCGAAAATATATCCTGCTTGGTCTGCAAGAAGCGAAATCATCTGTTTGGAAACTTTAGGCCCTGAGCGGGGTCCTACATCGGCCCTTACTTGGTCATGCAAATAGTTTGTTCAACTCCTGCTTTGCTCCTCGGCGCTTAGATTCATGTAGCTTCTATGACACCCTTCAGAGCTGCTAATAAAGGTGAAACTGATGCGGCTTTCCATGCCTTGGCGACACATTAGCCTGCAAAGTGTGTTTGGCTGTTTGGCAAAACCTCGGGGTACCCAAACAGTTGGCCAATCGTTTGTATTATTCGGTAAAAACATTTTGTCCGTGGGGGTTCCTCGTTTCCCTACCCTCTGAACCGCGTGGCATATATATATATATATAGAGAGAGATATGTAATTGTATATAGTATATATATAAATACAAATATATATATATATATGTGTGTGTGTGTGTGCGTGTGCAAAAAAGAAGCCCTTCACATACTTCAACATGAAATGACGATGGCTCTTAATTTGCAATGCGACTTACCTAAGATATTGCCAATGGTGCCCGGCTGTGCTGGTGCGGAAGCTTCGAAACAAAGCAAGGGCTATAAGAAAACAAGGGCCTATGGGGATGTCTTTGAGACGGAAGTTGTGGGGCTCGCCGACGGCTGAGCAAAGGGATGTTTAGATGCCAATGAAATCGCACGGAATCAATGACGTGAAAGAATCCATGCCCAAATGGCTGCGTGGATGGGTGGATGAATGAGTGGATGGACGGAAGGAATGAAAGAGTGGATGAAGGGTTGGATGAACGAATGTGAGTGAATGCAAGACTGAAAAACTGAATGAACGATAAAACGAATGAATGACAAGCTGAATGACTGAATGAATGCCTGAGAAGATGAGAACGAAAGCCAGTGTTTTTGCTCGCCGAAATAATCTCGGAAGGCGCTGGTATGCGCTGGTTGTACTATGTCTCAAAGCAAGGGAGACTGTAGGTTGTAAAGCCATGAGGAAGGTTAATTACATGGGTAGGCTTGATACTTGTTGACAATGCGGGAGTGTTCTTGTTGTTCAAAAGGATTCGGGTTAGCTTGATTATGCTGCTTATCCTTAGCATTACACCTGTGATGCTTGTTGTTCTCACCATATGCGGACACAGGCATGTCCCTTTCCCCACAAGCACAAAGGATATAACCACGAAAAGGCCAACATGGTTGTATCGCGGCTTTACTTCCTACGAGCAACTAGAATGGTTGCGTAACACTCCTATAGTGACCTAGTGAAGAGGATGTCGTGTCTGGGTTCACAAAGTTGATCTGTGGGAAGGTGTGCGGCTATGATTTTACCAGAGAAAAACCTGCTGACACTCAAAAGACCGTATGCAGAAACATGCCTCTACCTTTCCCCGCAACGGTGCTATGCAAAAAGGATACAACCAGGAAAAGGCCAACATTGTTGCGTCGCGGCTTTACTCACTACGGGCAAAGTCGCGTATCATGCGCTAAATGTCAGGAGTCAACAGCAAGGCATCAACTTTGATTGGCGGTCATTTGAACAAGAGCGGGATTGAACTGGTTGCATTTTATCTCAAAGCAGGGGAAAATGTAGGTTGGAAAGTCATGAGGAAGGTTAATTACATGGGTAGGCTTGATACTTGTTGACAATGCGGGAATGATTTTGTTGTTGAAGACGATTTGGGTTTAAAGGCGGTGGCATATTGAAAGGTACAGAAGGGTATAGGCCGGTGTGGTGAACAGCAGCAGGAAAGGGTCCTAAAAAAAGGAAAAGCAACCGGGCACCAGAACGGAGAAGGGGGGAACCGGGCGCCAGCGTCATCAAATTGCGGCACGGTACATCGCCCGGCAAAACACCCTCCCGGGCCACCTGGAACACCACCTAGTTTCGAGTTTCGCGTGCGTTTCAGAAGCCGCAACCCCCCAGATCCCCTTATACTCTCACTACGTTCGCAATAGACACTTCAGCCACTGCCTCTGGCTGGCTGTCGTAAAACACAAGAAGAAAAGAATTTAGATGAATGAATGAGTGAATGAATGGACAAACGAATGAACGAATGAATGAGTCCATGAATGAATGCATGCATGAACGAATGATTGATTGATTGATTGATTGCATGAATGAACGGTCGAATGAATGATTGAGTGGATGAATGAATGCATGTATGTTTGAACGAATGAATGAACGAACGAACGAAAAAAAGTTAATGACTGACTGAATGACTGACTACTCAAAAGCTGAATGAATGAGGAGCTGACTGATTGAAAGGCTGACTGGCTGACAAAATGACTGAATGGACGCAGAAACGACAGAATGAATGAATGACTGAATCACTGCCTGAATGACTGAATGACCGAATGACTGACTGACTGAATGAATGACTGGCTGAATAAATGAATGAATAACTGAATGAACCTCTGCTCTCAGCGACTTCTCCCCTGAGCTGCCTCTTGTTTGAGCCGCCGGACGCCATTTTGGACCTAAAATCGCCCGCGCATAAATTTTTGCAGCTGTCGGTTCTTCAGCGTTTTTTGCGAACTCAAGCTCTCGCTAAAATCTCGTACGCATTTTTCTGACCTCATCTTCCAAGTCCTCAATCTTTTTGAACTGCGAACCGATCTCTCCCTACAGTCTCGTGCCCTTTTTGTGGAAAGTTTGTCCAGATCGACCCGGAACCGCGGAAACACAGACCCTCCCCCTGGGGCCGCCATACGTGCAAAAAACACAATGATTTGAGCGCTTCCACGGTTTCACCCGTAAATCGCAGGCTCCTGGACTGTTACTGTGATCTACTGTTTCACGTCCCAACTACTTGATGATGTGGTTGACAGGTTGACATGATGGTGTGAAGACTAAGCATGACATAGCATGACCATTCGTCCGTAACTAGGAAGTTTGCTTATCGAAACTTCCTTTGATGAGATTCGATAGCTGAAACATCTGGCGAATTTCTGCCTGGGCAGTTGGGGCCGCACGCTGTTGACGTCGCGCAACAAGGCCTAGGCCAAAAACCAGAAACTCTTTAAGGCCGTGCAGCCGAAACGGAAAAACATGAAAAACGCAAAGATACAGATAGATATTGATGTACTCCCTGATTTTTAAGGCAAATTCCATGAAACCATAGCGTATTGTTAGCATCTGCACATCCGAATGCAGTCACTCCAAGCTTCAAACGTTCCAAGCTTCTTGCTGCGAGCTCTTGGGCTGCTTGCATGACATCCTCATGAAAATTTCAAAATCCCCCAGGGAAAAATGAAGTTCATGCGCTGACTGCGGCGAAGTTTCAAACAAACTCAATTTCCACACAGGGCACGAATTCTGGCAGAGAAACTGTGCCCCTAACCTGGCTGTGTGACAGGCTTGCACCTGTAACCATCAGTACACCACGTGTTGTGAAACCACAACTGCGCTATGGATTCTGCAGCTGTCACTATCTGAAGACAGGAATCCCAATCCGCAAATCCGCCGATGCGTTGAGTGGATGTGCTTGTTCATGTTAATCATGAGAATCATGTTTTACTAGTGTCACAGCTTGGGTTTTCCTTCTGCGCGGATTTTTGCTTTGCTTGAAAACTGCCCCGCCTCCCTGTTCTGCTTGTCTTCTCTGCTTGTGTTCTCCTGTTCTCCTCTTGTTTTTCCTTCTCCTGTTTTTGCCTCTATCTCTCTCTTTCATTCCCTTTCCTTGTTCTCCTCTTCTTTTCTCTTCTCCTCCGACTTTTTTCGTCGCCCCCCCCAGCACCTAAAGTGCTGCATTTTGCCACGTTGTTTGCTGTTTGTCTTGCGTTTTACTGCGTGCTCAAGGCCGTTGTGAGCTAGACCAGGCAGCACCATCTGGCTTTTGCGCCGTAGGGCATTTACACCAGCCAGCTTTCACACAAACCAGCCTTTACACAAAGAAACTTTGACATCAAAGTAACTTTGACATCAACCAGCTTGTAGACAAACTGGCTTTCACACCGGCCTGCTATACAGATAGGTCTAAACACCAACCAACTTTTTACAAAGCTAGTTTACACCAACCAGCTTGTTTGCCCCAACCAGATTTCAGACAAACTAGTTTTTACACCAACTCGATTTCAATCAAACCTTCTCCTGCATCACCATGCTTTTGCATCCATTAGTTGTTGATCAAACCAGCTTTTAAACCAACAAGCTTTGAACACCAGCTTGTTTTTGCCTCAGTAGTGCGCTTCTACACTGGCCGGCTTTCATGTGCAAACTGACACCCGCACAACCACCATCTCAAAAAAAAATCCTCCCATCTTGGGCTATGGTTTGAGCACCGTGCCCACAGCACCCCCGCGCTGGCCGACAGAATCCCGAAGGCGACTAAATCGTTGAAATTGCATGAAAAGAGATGTGTGAGATGCGCAAGCAAGGCCTGCAGGTTGGGTCACGACCTGGGCACTGTGCGTGTGACTTTAGACCTTCAAGAGACAAGCGGAGGACGCATACACACGGCCATACAATTACAATGGCTGCTGGTGTTGCACCAAGAGTATTGCAATTAACGTGATGTGCAACAAACGTTTCTGGAACAATGGCTAAGGTTGACTTGCAGGGAATCCCTGTTCCAACCAATGTCTATGTTTGCCCCTGCAGCTCTTGAATCTGCAAACGTCCAGATCACAAGTTTGTGAGTTCCGTCCCAGTTCCCAGTTCACAGTGCAATTTGGACAGAGTATCCACCATGAAATTTGCAAAGATGCTTATATGTTTCATTATGCTTTTTTCTTCGCGTTGAGGCCAACTCCGTGTGACCCCCCTTGACTGTTGAGAAACTTCGTGCCTGGACCTTTTATATCCTTTTGCGATACTATGTGATGCCTTTCCCACTGAGATTCCAAACTTCAGAGGTCGTCTTTCCTGACAAATCTTTTGGAGGAGTTTTCTTGCACTGTCCGGTATTTTCAATTCAGAACGCGGCATGTAAATTATTCGAAGAAATGAAGGGAACTTGGATTCAAACTGTTCTCTTGTTGTCAGCTGTGCCAAGCTTTTATCACACATTCTGAAAGTCTAAGCAATTTCAACCTGCGTGCCGTTTAGCTTGAAATTCTTGAGAACGTAGCTTGAACATGCTTCACCTGCAGTGGAGTTGACACTGGTCCCTCCGTGCCTCGCACTGCAAATGCTGGCGCCGGCGGCTTTGAGCTGAATACCTGGACCAAACGCATGTGGGCTACTGAGTTAGTTACTGTGCCGTGACACTTTGTGGTAAGTTTTAGCAGCTTTTGCACTCATCGAGCCCAGGATGTCGGGCCTTCGATGACAATGTTGAATGGGGTGTCTTTGCAGGAGATTGCAGGGTTGAACCTGGCGATTTGAAATCCAACGCCGTGATGATCCCAGGTTGCAGAGATGTCTTGGGTGCAAACATCTTAAGAAATCCAGGCGTGCCCATTTCGCTGTCAGCTCTCCATCTCCCAGCAAAGCACGGCAAAGCTATCCAAAGAAGCAAACTTAGCACTGACTCGCATTTTTTGGCATGGACACATCTAGCTATACTGTGTCAGGGTTTACGCTGATAGCCTACCCTTTGATCGCATGGATGGGCGCCCTGGAACGGTACTTGATTCATGCTTCAAAACAATGTCTTCTGAAAGTAAAGGACGTGACTCATGGAAAAACCATGGCGTTTTCAGGAACCTGCATGAGGTTTAATGCAGAGACAAACATAGCCTTCAGTGTTTTCATTCGGTTTCAAGTCGCTTAAACATTTGATGTTTCTAGGCTTTTAAAAATCTAAAAAGCGTTTAAGCACCTAACTCAGAGTTGAGTGCTTTGGCATGCTGTGGCGGTCACCTTGCGCGATCTTTGGAGGAATTCGAACGACCTCTATGAAGTGACCACAGCCTTCGCAAAGCCTTGGATCCGTCCCAACGAACAGCAACAATCAGCACCAACGCCTCAAGAAGCACATAATATTAATGTCAACCTTGACGTAAGACAAATGGCTTGTCGTAAGGCATGGTCAGACATAAGATTAACCTTGACAATTTTGGCCCCACTTACTGTAGAAGCTTTAATTTCTAAAAGTCTGTCAATGTCGAAAGGAATGAAGAAGCATGCTTGCCCAGCCTGGACAAGGCACTTTTCCTCTGACTTTATCCTTCTGAGCACTTTGCCCATTCGGAGGCCCAGGGGGGGCTCCCACGAAGCCACAGTGTAAGCAACGCAGGACCAAGCGGTCCTAAAGAACTGGCCACGCAAAAAATATGGAGTAAGCTTCTCAAGCGCTTGCACAGTTGATCATGGCCAAGCGAAATGGTTGGGAGCAGTGGTCAGCGGAACTGTCAAAGTTTTTTCCATGCTTTCACTCTACAGAGAATAGAGAATAAACTGAACTGACAAGACTTCAGAGTTGCTTTAGTGTTTTGGCCCCTCCCGTCCCGCAAATCCCATAAATTAAGGTGGCTTGTTGAAACCCTGGAAGTTTGCCAGTACAATAGATAGCACTATGTCAAAACTGCCCGACGTTCTATTCCGTCTAAACATGTCTATAGATTAGATGCTTATAAATGTCTATATAGTAAACAGCTGGCACATAGAATATTAAAAATACATAGGTGCCACTAAGAATATGGAAAATAGATAGCAAAACCTATTCCTGGAATGTCATCCACATAGAATATTTATCCACATAGAATATGGGGGTATATATATATATTTACCTTATCAAAATCCCAAGACTCTCCAAGCAAATCGTTGATCAGTGAAATCTAAAGTAAACAGCGCGGACATCGCCATGCATCATGATGGTTTGATTCATGATCAACTCAGCACATCTTCACAAGGTTTATATTCTATGTGCATCGTCTGTGGATATGCACTTAGAATATTGTTTTCACCCAGGAAAAATCATGTAACTAATAGACCTATTTGAAAAAAATGATTAATGTTCTAAGTGCTAGCCGGTTACTATATATATATACTGCGTGACTTGCTTTCGGTTGTGTCCACTTAATCCACTTTGAACTCAAGGATGGTCCTCCATAAGGCGCAAGTCTGCTGCCATTTCAGCTTCATTTCGGCACAACTGTCGATAAACCTGTAGCGCGGACGGACAGAGTCGGACAAAGTGCCGCAGAAAAGACAGTCGAATCAATACATAACGAAGACTATTGGAATGTTCGGGGTCACAATGGAGACAACTGACACCCAAAATGAAAACACAAAACATTCTTGAACCGTTGAATAACGTTGAATCAACTGCAATGTGAACAGTGTACCGTGCAGAAACTGTTCAAGGCGCTGGCCCGCGCCCGTCAAATTCAAAATGTGATTTGAACATATTTGAGCCCTTCCTTGAACTGATCAGTTAAAACCGATTAAAATGTCAAAATTGCATATTTATAACATGTTAACTTTGACAACTAACTCTTCCAAGACCGCAAAACGTCTGTCCGTTTCCTGTGTCGGGCAATCCCTGCCTCAGCTTGTCTGGTGCCTTCCTTGGGCATGTATCCTGGAGCGGTCGGGTCTGTAATGATGCATTGCGACGCAATGCGATGCACAGAAGTCAGTAAGATCAAGAGGCAACACCATTGAACATGAACAAAGAATTGAGATGAGTTGAGCATACGATTTGATGGAGATGGAGCGGACGGGATCCAAATTATCACAACATGGTCAAAAAATGGAAACAAGACTCCCCAGCCATTTTTGCTGCCAATGGAATCAGTTGATGAACAAGCCAGCCCAAACGACAGATTGATGTAAGACATTGTAAGACTATGAATACAGTCGTGCATGTCCAGGCAAAGAAACACGCCACTGACAAATCAAAAACCAGCCCCTTCCTAGTGATACTGGTGTAGACCTTGCAAAGAATTAGAACGAATGGCATGTCGGACAAAATACACATTGATCAAAATTATTGAAGTTCAGTCCAGCAAAGCAACACAAAAACATGTCGCAGCCTGAACAAAAACAGATAGACATCAATTAAAGCAATCGAACATATATTGTCATATATTATCATATATTGTCATTTGCCAAATTTCTATGCTATGCAAAATTCATGTTGTAGATTCTTAAGATGCGCCTTCAGTGCCTTGGTCTCGGCCCGCCTGCCAAAAACAGCATTATGCGCCACGTCTGATACGGAAAAGGAGACAACCCCATGACATATTGTGTCGCAAAATATGCGAAATGTCACAAATATCACGGCGATAATGGTATCCTTAGTATCCATTAGTATCCAAACGCAATGATTTTGTAATCAAAGTAGACGTGCGCATTGTAGTCATGCAGTTGTAGATGCTAACGTCTAGAATCAAGCAGGTTGACATACTTGCACAAAACCGCAGATGCAAATCAAGAATACACCATGTGTGAGTGCTTGCTCGAAAGCCATGAAAGACCGTGAGAGTGTCAGTGTAGTTTCCACAAAACGGTTACGGTATCTTTTCCATTGGCACGGCCAGAAAGCAACACTGGGGGATGAGTTGAACTTTGGCGAACATTGAGCAAACCAATCCTTCGGGTGCGGATTGTTATTCAAAGCGCTTCGTGACTATTTCAAGGAGATTCAAGGAGTGCTTTCTTCGCGCACTCCATCCCAGACGACTTAGCAAAATTGTGCTTGGCCAAGTCTGACGCCTGTCCCTGTGGTCACATGGCCTGAAGTATCGCATGAAGTTGTTTTTCTGATTAGGCATGGAGGCCTCTAATCGAAACCAAATATCAGGGGTGGCTTACTATGCCATTGATATAAACTGATTCACACTCTTGGCCAAACATGTGACTTATGGAACAACTTGAAAACATGTGATTGTACACTTAAACGCGATCTTCCCCAAGCCAGAGCAATCCTTAAAAGATGCTTTGCCATCCAAATGTCGCGCAAACAAACTTGCAAATAGGTGGACTGTATGCGTATACTGTCTACATGTTGCTACTGTAATTATATATGCATATGCTTGCATTTACTTTACCTGGGCATAAGCTTTTGCACGGCTTTCATCACGAAATGTCCAAGACTTCAGCAGTGGTACTTTCTCCGCTTGCTAAGCAAGGCTTGCCAAACCTACCAGGCTTATCTCGCACGGTCATGTGGGGCTTCATGAGCCTTCCCCCTCCTGGTTTTCTCCCATCTCATTGAGTTCTCGTTGAGTTGAAGGTACCCTTTGCGGCCCTCTCCCCTCGAATCCCTCGCAACCTTCTTCGCCGGAAGCACCGTTCTTTCAGCAATTCCTCCGCTCTGTGAAAAATACAGGCATGTCATTGGTGCAAAAAAAGGTAGACGCCTTGTATCACCAAACCTGTGATGACGTGTATGGAATGGTCAGGCTTCATTTTCAAAGACATCAAAAGTTGGAAAAAGTTGCAGGTTTCAAGTTGAAACAACTGAGCAAAGGGAAGAGCTCTCCAAGATTGGCCCCCAAGTCAAAATGTGAGGCGCCCTTTTTTTTGGGCGTCCAACGTCTGTATGGAATGCAGTCTGCACACTGGAAATCCAATGTGTGCGGTCTCCAATGCACGCAGTGACAGCAAAACATCGCGAAACACTGTCACATTGTGGCAATTTCTTCCCGCACTCCGCTATACTGCACTGGGGTGAGTGCGTACTGCCATGGCACTTGAGAGCAATTGAGGGGCGGAACGAAAACCGGTCCATCCCATGCCCTATTTTGCCGCAAAAAACGAACCTGCTGAAGCACGGACAAGCACGGTAACTTGGGTAGCTGACACACACACTGACACTTCCCTTCCTGATTCCTGATTCCTGATTGTCAACCGATCATGCCAGGGCATGTAGCATCAAGTGGCACCTCCCTCTGTCCTGGTGATTTGGGCGTTGCCAAGTTGCCTTCATTGACGTCCTGATGACTGCGATGGCTGCGATGACTGCGGCCAGTTTGGAAACTGGAACAAGTGGTCGGACTTTTTAGGCTAAACTTGCTGATTTGGGAAGCAAGGCAATACAAAGCAGAATCTCAAGAACCTCATAGCTCTTCCCAACGCTTACAGCACACAAGACACTCACATCCAGTGCTGTGTCCAGTTGAAGCAATGCGCGCAAACACAAGCCCATACAGTAGGACACGGCATCAATCAAAACTGAAGGTCATGGCAGTTGCAGAGCAGGCAGAAGATCACTATACCACTATACTATACACAATGCACGGAAATACCTCACGATATTCACAACACAAAATTAGGACAGAACGATGCAGAATGGCGCCCCAGTACCTGCGGCTGCAGAGTCTGAGCGGGGCCTCCCAAGAGCGAAGCACAATCGAGAAATGGAGTCATGTACGCGTCATGTACCACAAGGGGCAAATGAAACAAAAACGGACTAAACAAACTACTTGCAATCACATTCGTCAGTCAATGACTAGCCGATTTGGTTTATTGTTTTTCATTTCTTCATACACTTCAATATATTTCATATCTCGTTTTTTTGGTTTCAGCTAGTTCCATTCCATCACGTCGATCACTGCAATCATCTGTGGATCTTCTTTTCTTTCATTCATTTGCTCACCTACTAAGAGCACTCTTAGTTTCGTGCCATCAGAGATCACCATGCGAACACACATTAACCAAACAGAACCAAACAGTCTTACAAGTAGATGCTTTCTTGTCCATTTCTCGTCCTTGTCTATCTGACTCTATCTGACTCTTACTTTTTTTATCACAATAAAAAAACATTTTTTCTTGTCACAGTCACTATATGGCCCTGACAATGGGCGCAGTTCTCTGCATTACGTGAAATTCGAATGTCGAAGGGTGCCCCGCCTCCTAAAAATCCTGGCGTTCCAACGTTGCTTCCCTGCGATGTCAAAGCCTTCCGGGCTTTCCAGGTTGGGTTTGGTCGTTCAGATTTCCGTGAAGCTCAAACTGCAACTGGTAAAGATTGCTTGGCTATGCCCGGCACATCCATGCACATGAAACATGCAACAGCATGTTTTCGTAGGGATGACAGCACACAACGGTGAGTGAGCAGTCGAGCTGGCTTGCTAACGGACTATGACTATGTTTCTGATTTTATGCATGTTGCCTACTGCAGCAAAGCAGGCGGGACAGGTAAGATATACGGGAACATGCAAGGTGAGAGCCCTCTCAAGAAAGGACTCTTCCACCGCAAATCAAATGGGTTGCAGCAATATGCTGCAATTTGATATAGTTAGATGCAAACATAGAAATCACATGGCCACTTTTCTCGAAATTATCAATTTCTTGGCTATAATACATTGTAATACTCTACGCTATAATACAAGCTCTGTCAGTAGTGGTCCCGCCCCGCAACCTTTACACGATCGTCCATCAGTTGGCGTTGTTCGAACAACCTGCTGGGAAGAAATTGGCATGGGTAGATGCTTGTTTGGAAAATGTAAAAAGCACACATGCACACAGACTTAAACGCACCAAATAATGAAAGCACTGAAGTTCCGCCTTTGCCGTAGCCGATCTTGTTGGATCCTGACCTTTGTGATTCGCATGTCCAACAAGTAGAAAGAAATGCTGTTTCAATTAACGCAAGAAGGTTTTCCAATCTTTAGGCAAGTCCCTGCGCCGAGTGGCTTAAAGATCGTGGCACCTTGTAACGGTCCTAAAACCTTTGATGACTGGCTCGACGCTGGCTCAGCCCAGTCGACTAAGTGACTAAGTGACTAGCATCTTCCTGCAGTTTGGCCCTTTCCTGAAACCATCCGAGTGGTCCGAGTCTCTCACATCTAAAAGCATTAGTATGTCATGACTAATTTCAGGCTATTTCTGTTCTGATCTGCCAATATAGCCCTCACATCTGGTGCCTTCAACCGATTTCTTTCACATCTTCCAAGTGTTGAATGACTCAACGCTGGCTTGAAAGTCTGAGCTTCGCAATCTTCACATGTAGAGCTACAAATACACCGTGACACTGACATTTAAAACAGTATCGTTTTGTAGTCTAGAGTCTAGAGGGAGGCATCTTGCACATCTTGGTGCATTGAATTTATCGGTTGAGAAATACCTGGTCTGGCAGGGTCATTAGCACACGTCACAATGTGACGAACACCAATACCTTACAGTATACTCTTTATCTTACTGTATCACGCCTAAACGCCAAATAATAATAGGGCATAGTCTCGCTAACAATATATCATGCATAACCTGATACGATCTTATTGCATAATATATGTATATATATATATATATATATGTTTGTTTGTTTCTAGTCTTAAATGCGATTTCATTCGGGAGTTCATACCCCTATCTCTGCTATCCCTGCCATGGCCCGCCTCTTGCGCTTGACCTTGAGCTTCTGCTAGCTCCACCATGAGCCTTCGACGGTGAAGACTTGCGACGGCTTCCAAGATCTTCCAAGTATTTACTCTATGGATTTTATTTATCTTTTGATTTTATATGATTTTATACTTTTATATGATGCTGCTACTTCTTTGTTTTCAAAGACATAAGTTGCTACATCCAACAGGACCCCCTAGTCGTTTCCGCATCAAGTCTTTCCAGCTAACGTATTTTGCAATGGCTCGCCGGATTCGGCACATATGCCGCATATCTGTGTTATCAGGGCCTCTGGGAGGCTGTCCCTAGGTCCTAGTCAAGTTCTAGGATCGGGGAGTTGGAAACTTGCGCAGTGTATTGCAGTCGAACGTGGACATATGAGCTTTGGAGCTCTTCACACAGGTCCTGCGGAACTCAAACTGTGAAACGAAGGCAACGCTTGGTTTCGCTCCCCTAAGCTGAAACACTTTTACAACACTTTTACAACACTTTTACAACACTTTCACATCTTGAACACATCTTGTGTTTTTTTAAGCTTCGAACCAAGTCATTGCAAAGGTTTTGCACACTCCTTAACATTCTATATATATATATATATATTAAAGCGGGCTCTTTAAGCTATTTTTAAGCTGTCATTCCGGGCCTTCTTGGCTGTCCTCACAAGGAAACCTGTTGAAAACTTCAAAGCTCAAGAAAATTAAATTCGGTTCCTGAGATCTTGGCTTCTCTTGCTGCATAGCCACCTACAAAGTTGAAGAAAACGTACAAAGTCACAAAATTTTGCAGCGGCAGAACAAGAATACTCGGCGAAACTTTGGTCTGTGACATGATATATCCTGTGACGTCCAGTTTGTGGAAATATGGAGAAAGTATGGAAGACTATGAAAGTATTGGACACATCATGAAACACGAGGAGATCGATTTCTTGTGGTTTGGCAATGCTAAAGAGAACCCTTGCGATATGTTTCAGACGAAAAATAGCGTCACTGTTGAAGACAGCAACTGAATGGGTGCAACGCAAAGCACGTTGGTTTTCCAAGCAATGCGCAGCTCAGCTCAGGCGGCTGACGCGGATCCCATGGACAGGGAGACGCTGATATCCGCTGTGGAGCCTATGAAGCTGTGACTTTCTGAATCTTCTGAATAGATTGTGAATCGTAATATATATCCTAGCAGATCGTAGTGCATATCGCTTTGCAACAAAGAGTATCAAGTCAAAATAAGCCAGGATTAGAGCCTGGACGAAGTGATATACCAAGTAGCTATCCTAAAAAAGTGAATCAGATTGAAGCTCAGTATTATGGCGCCTTTTCAGGGGATTTGTTTCGAGGTACTGGTTTCTCCCTTTGCGCACTTGGCATCTTGTTCCATCCTGTTCAGGTGAAACAATGCAACTACTCACACAAGCAGCACTAGCTGATGCTAGCTGCACATGTCCGCGATGAAGTCTGAAATGTCGATCACAGTCGCCTTAAACTGAACAATTGAAAGCCAAGTCCGCTTTTTGGGAGCGAGATAGCATGATTTAGCTGGAGGCAACGAAGGGATGACAGAAGGAGTGTCGGACACTGGGAAAAGCTGGGAATGGCTGGAAGGCACTTGGGCCACGCCTGCTCGTCCCCCTTCAGCATATCTGTGGTGCTTGGGATCGAGTTGGTGGTAAAGAATCCTCAGCAGCCAGACTACACACATCTAGACACTGGCTACATTTAGTTACGCCACGGAGCCTCAGCATTGACTTCAATTGTGAATCGTGGGTTGGTGTCCCTCGTGGCAGGACTTAGACTTGCAAGTTGTGCTTGGGCCCTCGATTGTGTATTGAAAGGCAAGTTTATGGTTGGGCCACAGACCACAAAACAATGCATTTTTATGCATATTCCCTCACTTGCAGTAACATAAATGATCCTGAATACAAATCTGGTATTATCAACTCATGTAAACTTGCATTTTGATCAACTCTTGCTAAACCATGCTAACTTCTCGTCCAAAACGAGAGCACCATGCAAGGCAGGACCAAATGCGGTTCCAGTTTTAAATCGGCGCCATGCTGCGACATTGCTTTCCCAACTCATGCAGCTTCTCTTTCAAGCTGTCGACAGTCTGCCACAGGGAAGCCGACCAAATTCGATCAAATCGGACATGTTTCGCCCATCTTCTCACAAGTTGCCTTTGTATTGGATCCCATCTTGTCTTCAAACACCAGCGCGATATTAGAGACGATCAAACAGTAGAGAGGATGTGCTCTGATAATCTCTGATACTTGTCTCAACATGTCAAGCGCTTTGCAACGCTTGATTATCTTATGACCCTGGTTGCGCGAGATTTCATTTTTGGACATCAGTGCCTTGGGATCGTAGGTCGCCACCAAGTGCGACACAAAAATTGAGACGTTGATCTGATCGCTGCCACCAGCATACATCTTGACAAGCCTGGTGGACCAGTGGGATGCCACACCTCTGCACACCCTACTTCAAGTGCAGCAGCAACCCATCATTGGGGCTGTAATGTGCTGTATTCCATATTTGGACCTCCCCACAAGATACATGTGCACGACACGTTCCCACACTCGAGAAATTTATGGCAAGGACGGGGAATTCTTGAAGATATGTAAAGACCGCGCAGCTACAGTGTTGGAAAACTGGGGCCCCTTTCCCCGACGTTTTTCTCCGCTAATGCTCCAAGAAACTTCACTGCCCCGAAAAGGGTACTACCAGAGTTGGTGAAGTCATCGATAATCAAAATGTGGTCCTCGCTGAGCGGGGGAGGAGGGGCACTCCTCATTTCACGCCTGCATCTTCCTGCTTCTTCCTCCATTGGTTTGCAATACACTTGAATTTCTTTGGAGCTCCCGCATGTCATACTGTAGGGAATGCGTTGGTTTCGGTTAAGCTTGAGCTGGCTATTGACTTTTTGTCACCATTTTCTTGACTTTTGAAAGACTTTGCGCAGGTTGGGTTCTCTTGAATGTGGTCCGAGTATATATAATGTCCATCGCCCCCTCTTCCAAGATTAAGAAGGGGGCGGAGGAACTGAGGCTTCTAGGCTCATCCTTTGTCCGTCCTATGTCCGTCCTTGCTTCCATTGAAGTGGTCGGACTTCTCATTCTCCGTCCTGAGGCTCGAGCAGCCGGAGCCGAGTAGAACTCAAATAGCTAGTTGCAAGATGTTGCAGGATGTAGGTCGCTGCACGAAGAAAGCAAACACACAGCACCGATCAGAGAAGGACATGCAAGGTGACAAGAGAAACAAACAAAACAAGCAGGATGATTGATCTGCCCGCGTTCGGAGAAAGAATTTCTGAACAAATATGACCACTACCGCATTAGATTCTCATGAATAATGATCAACCACGATCCTTGTAATTCCAGTCATTTGACCCTAAGATTAAGAGACATCATGACAATCATGACGATCATGACCTGCACTACACCGGTGCCACACCAGCGCACGATATCACTCTGCACAGTTCAGCACAGGTTGGAGTTTGTACATGGCAGTTCCATTTGATGCCATGGCGTCCATTCTGCACCAAGGCTACCCAAGGCTCCGATCTTCCTCGTAGAAAAGTTTTTGCTCTTGACCGATGGATTCTCCAACTCGGGTCTTTTTGATATACCTGGTGCCGAAGTCGCAAGAGAAAGTCACCAAACCCTCAGCATAAAGTTTAACAATGTCTAACACGCCTGACAACATCAACAAACTAATAACAAACTTAAACGTCAATGTATTGCAATCAACTCTTATAGTCATTTTTTCTAGCCCCTCCATCAACTCTCTGGAAACGAAGTCGGCCACTGCCGAAACTTCGCCTTCTACGTCAAAGAAACCGGCGCCTAAAACAGCCAAGATGCAAGATGTGATCCCAGTCCAGCTTCAGTCGTTCTCTCACAGACGTGGCATAGCGAGAGTATGCTCCATGATCTGGGAAGAGGATGTACATGTTGTTCGGCCCTCGGGCGAACCAGTGTAAGCCAAGACTGAACAGCCATGCTGCATGTGTCCGGAACTTATCATTGCAAATTATTCATTGATTCATGCGATAACTATCATTTCTCAAATTCATAATCTCATTTCATCTCCGCCCATTTCCTCGAACTGCACAGATTCACAAAGAACGCCTCGACTTCTTGAAAGGCAATCGACACATCTCGACACATTTATCCTTCAGTTGAACATTACTGAACAATGCCACAAGTGGCTGAGATGCCTAGTTTCAGGCTCAAAGTCAACTATTCAACGAATCAACATTATTCAACCATATTCAACCAGTTCATAGTTTGATATGACAACGTCTGAACTCACCTGGATATGTGGGTTTCCCCTTGAACTTGTCCAAGAAGTATGGGACGAAGCGCTCCATCCTGCCAAGCGTTTGAGCTGATGTGAGAACATTTCATCTCAATGAGCAAATCCTGGCTGATCCCCTTTCAACTAATCATGGTATGTGATCATATGTATCAATATGTGCATTGTGTGTCCCAAATCTGCACTGCAGGATAGGATGCTTGCTTTCAAACAGAACACAGGGGCAAAGCCGGCAAAGCAAACAAGAACACGAAGCCAGAAGCTGGTGTAAACCATTCAAAAATAGTCGCTCTGTGAACAAAGAAGGCTACCTAAAGGGACAAACGATTCATGCACCAGTGTGCCAAGAAGATTCCTCCGTGAGAAACATCAAACACTTTTGGTCTTGTGACCTGGCATACCTGGGTCAAGGAAAAGATTTCCATGATGCAGTTGAAATTGAGAAAATGACTTGATATTGGATGCGCGTCATATGCACATTATACATCATCATTATTATTCTTGCAGATGTGCCAATCCCTCATATATACATGTGGCGTACATAGCATTTCAATTCAATTGAACTGTCAGCTGTTTCAATTCAGCTGCCCTTCTTCAACCTCAAGCATCGCCGATTTGTCCGCGAAAAGACGAGGCGCGCTGAGGTGTGGTTGGGAAAGAGAGGAAACCAGGGGGCCATAAACCTGTCCAGTTCAGCAGGTTATGAGCTGCGTCTGATGGAAAGACAAAGAAAGGCCACCTTTGGTGAGTTGGAGGAAGGTGAAAGGAAGATGAAGCAGGCTCAGGAAAGGATGAAGAAAGAAGCAGAGGAGAGAGGCGAAAAGCCGTTGGAGGATCAAGCTGAAGAGAAAAAGGACGAACCCAAAGGCAGTGAGGTAGTTTTGGCTAGCCAAGCTGTTGTAGCCAAGGAAGGTTCCAAAGGTACTCCCAAGGCTAAAGTTGATGAGCCCTCAGCAAGCTCAGCCGTCAAGCGACCGCAGTTGCTTCCTCCCACGACACCAACACCCACCTGAGAATTTTGCCTCAGCTGCTAAGGTCACTCCACACACCAAAGGTGACCCCAGAATTCGAACAGGTCCAATTCATCACTAAGGCAAATGGACCTGCAAGAAGTTTCCGCACAGGATCTGCAAACAGTGTTTCAGGACAAAAGACTGGGGAAGCAGAGAGAGGATCTGCTTTCAACCGGTCTCCAACTCCTGAGGTTGCACCGTTGTTCACTCAGGATGAAGGAAGGAGAAGCGTCACGGGTCACCAAGTGCATCATGAGGCCCACGCTAGAGCCCGAAGATGAGCAGAGTTGGATCGCTCTGGAGAATGATGCAGAAGATGCATGGACGGTCCGACGGTGAGGAGAAGGCTGAGAGCTAAGTCAGGCGTAAGAAGGATGGATGCCAGCATGAAGCCCCAGCGTGAAGAGGAGGAGGAGGAGGAGACGAAGAAGAAGAAGAAAAAGAAGAAGAAGAAGAAGAAGAAGATGAAGATGAAGAAGAAGAGAAGCTCAGACTGCCGAAGGAGGGGGTCCAGCAGATCCTAAAGGAAGAAGCACAACACAAAGAAGATGATCCAGAGATCGCAAGCGAAGAGATCAAGATCATCCACGAACTCAAGAAGATGACGCAGAATCCCAAAGGCCAAGAAGAGGTTCTGCAAACGAAGATCATTTCCCCAAAGGAAGTGGCAAGGGATCGGGAGACATGGTTAGAAGCAGTGGATGCAGAGGTCAATTCACTGACACATGAAAAGGAAGCACGAAGAAGCTGACACCGGAAGAGCACCAGGACATCAAGAGAAAGGCCGAAGAAGAAGGTCGAACAATACCTCCCAACGAAGGTAGTCTTCACCGTGAAGCCCAGTCCAGGAGTTTTCAAACGGAAAGTGCGTTGGGTGGTGTGCCGAAACCTGGAACCGAAGACGGAAGGCGGACAGAACTACAGTGGAGGTGCAGGCGCCACTGCACTAAGAGTACTCATTTGGGCATCTGCAAAATATGGATGGAAGGGATGCGTTTTGGATATCAAAACAGGGTTTTTGAACGCATGCGTGGAACAAGACCCAGATGAAGATGTCTTCCTTCTCCGTCCACCTTCCATCTTCACCGAAAAAGGTTATCTGGATCGAAGACAGGTGTACCAGCCACTGAAAGTGGTATACGGATTCCGAAGATCCCCTCGACTTTGGGGAAACCACAGAGATGAGAAGATGCGAGGGTTCAGAATCAAGGTCCCAGGAGAGAAGGCCAAAACTCTGAAGCTTCTTCAACATGGCTCAGCACCAAACTTGTGGAAGGTGGTGGAAGACAGAGCAAAATAGAAGAGGATGAAGAGGAGCACCGGCTCACCAATGGCACGATTCTGGGCTCGGTGATGGCATATGTAGATGACATCTTCATTGCCGCAAGTGAACCGGTGATGACGGCAGTGAAGGAGAAGACACAAGAGACACGGACGACATCTGTCCCTGAGGAGGTGGCAGAGGATCCAGTGAGATTCTTGGGTGTGAACATCTTAAAGGTCTTCAAAGATGGAAAGGAAACCTGGATGATCACCCAGGAATCTTATGTGAAAGAGTTGGTTGGGAAGTCAGATAGAGAAGAAAAAGAGAAGAAGATCCCAATCACAAAGGCAAGGATCAAGCTTTGATGGAGCCAGATGAGGAGACTCCATCTTTGGAAAAGATCCGCCAGTGTCAGAAAGAGGTTGGAGAGATTTTGTGGCTGGTCACAAGATCAAGACCAGACTTGACGTTTTCCACCAGCCGCATGGACTCACATGTTACGAAGGGTACTGCCAGCGTTTTGGAAACTGCGAAGCAGATTAGAGGATTTCAGAAAGACAGCGGCCCAGGGCTGATGCACGAAGAAGATCCAGAAGAGGATGTGTGCGTCAAAGTTTTCACCGACGCCTCTTTTTCTCCAGAGGGTGGGGAAAGTCATGGCTGTTTTCTGGTTTTCATCAATCGATGTTTGATTTTTTGGCGATCAGGGCGGCAGCCAACGATCACCTTATCAACTGCGGAGTCGAAGTTGAACGAGTTGATAGAAGGGATGACAGGAGGAGGGGCACTGGCAGTCATTCTGTATGAGCTCTGCGGGGGCGTCAAACGCCAGGCGTGGACAGACACTCAGTCTGCAGCCTCAATTATGGTGAACGAAGGCGGGAACTGGCGCACCCGGCATTTGAAGATGCGTGCCGGATTCGCTCGCCAACTAGTGATGCAAGGTGAATGGATGATTGGCCGTATAGCAGGCCAAGACATGACAGCCGACGTGGGCACAAAGTCGCTAGCATCGACCAGGCTGGAATATTGGAAAGAGCTGATGGGAATGAGATCAAGACCAGACAAGAAAGAGACAGAAACAGAAGAGGAGGAGAAACAGCTTGAAGTAAGAAAAGAAAAGAATGGATGGATGCAGGTTGCACAGGCTGCATTGGCGATGAGATTTATCACCCTGGCTGCGAGCCTGCAAGCAGCCCGGGGGCAAGACGAAGAAGAAGAAGAAGAAGAAGAAGGCGGAAGAGAACTCTACATGATGATGTGGATCTACACTCTGATCGTGGTTGGAATCACGATCTTGGCGCAGTGGATGTGGAAGGTAGGAGTAAAGCAGAGAGAGCTTCGACCTCAAGGGTCAAGCCAAGAACAGTCCCGAAGTCTCCCTGTATCAACTGCATCAGAGCGTGAGGAGAGCCAAGATGAAGAGGAAGAGGTCTGAAGCTTGCAATAAAGAGTGAGAAGTGAAGTTCAGAAAAAGGAGGAAGAAAAGAAAAGGCTAGTGGAAGTCAGCCCAAAGAAAACTCAGGTGAGAAGGGGTTGGAGCACCGTGGTGTTCCAGTCCGCCTCCCTGGAAGGCTAGTGAGGAGGGTTTGGGTCAAAGTACAGACCCAGTCTGGGTTCGTAGCGCCCTCCGAGGTGAAGCCAGCTCTGATGGAGGAGGCCAGGCTGTGCTCCCTCGTGAAGCCAGCCTCCAGGAGCTACGGACAAAAGTGCCTCGTTCGCGCTGCGACGTGCGCTAGACCGTGTTCTGAGCCCTCGTGAAGGCGGCGTCCGAGCTACGGGCACTGGTGGAGGAGGCCGTGCGCCGAACCCTCGTGAGGGAGAAACCTCGTTCGCGCCACGACGTGGGTTGGACCAAAGGGTACAACAGTCGTCAGCATCACCAATCCACTGAGCCAGCAAGACAGGGACCGACCATAGAGCAGATCCTGGCGGCCCTGGAAAGTATCAAAAGAGATGAAGACCAATTGTGGTCACAGATTCAAAGAGGATCTCCGCTACCAGCAGAAAATGAAACACAAGAAGGACGCGATTTCCAGTTGGGATTTCAAACCCGGCGGTCACCATGTAGAAGCGTTTATCATTTGAGAAGGCATTGTCGCCATCTATGAGGACCACAGGTTGGCCGTTTGACCGAATATGAATGGTGTGACATCTGCAAAGGTGCCTTGAGAAGAACACGGGGCCGACCGCCTCCTGGATGCCCATTGTATCTCCCTGACCATGGAAACCAGCTGCGATCAAAGATGCCCGAGATTTGCTGCATCACGACTTGTGCGCTCTTATTTGAACTGCTGTGAAGCTGCGGGGGTGCCTTGAGTGAGAGAGGCCAATTCAATTTTTTTCTGTTTGCGGAGGCCTAGCGGGCCCGCAAAGGGGGAGTGCAGATGTGCCAATCCCTCATATATACATGTGGCATACATAGCATTTCAATTCAACTGAACTGTCAACTGTTTCAATTCAGCTGCCCTTTTTCAACCTCAAGCATCGCCGATTTGTCCGCGAAACGACGAGGCGCGCTGAGGTGTGGTTGGGAAAGAGAGGAAACCAGGGGGCCATAAACCTGTCCAGTTCAGCAATTCTTATTCTTACTATTATCATACAAACTATATGGGCGCGCTATACAAATCAGGCACTTGGCATCTATGTCCCTTCGAAATTCCTATGGCGCCATGTTGTTTCACGGTACATCCCATGGCCATCCCATGGCCTAATGGTGGCACCAAGGTCACTCACAGAGCGGGCCACGGGAGCTTCTTCATGGAGCTCCACGAAAAGGAGCTCCAACGGTGGACGCCTTGGCGCACCAGAAGGCCTGACATACAATTCCTGTCACAAATTCATAGACCCTTGCGTGTCTGATACACTTTGATATAAATTGTGTGCCGCTTCTGTGAACGCATTATATATATATATATATCTATGTAATATATATATATATGTATGTATATGTATATGTATATGTCGTATATGTATAATTATATAGATACACACGTAGATATCTGGAAAAAATGTTAAATGTCCGCAGGACCTCATGGATCCATCGCTCAGGACGTGGTTTTCAAATGGAACGCAAAAAACAAAGCAGGAGCGTGGCAAACAACGGTCGAAACATGTCGAAAACATGTTGCCATTTGAGCGCAGCAAATGTGCATGTCTGCAATCCAAGGCTCCAAAGTGGATTGAGTGGCCTGCGTGTGCTTGCTGATGCAATCTATTTCGCATGTACTCCATTGTAAGCAAGCTCTACATCCAGAATTCACTGCTGCCAAGACTGTGCCACTATATGTTTCTTGCAAGATCCCAATACGTAGAGATCGTCACTCTCAATATTCCTAGACTAACAACAAGAAACCAACAAGAAACTTCATAGTTGGCAAACAGTCTTTTGAAAACAAAGCCGACAGTTTCTCTGAACCCGCTCACCGGGGCCCCCACATGCCATCCATGGAGCTGTTAGGGCCCGGCAGTGGGGGCACTGAACCTGGTGTTGCGAGCAGCCGTGCCATGTACCTGGCCAAATCCAAGTACATCTTCGGCAAAAACGCTTCTGACGGAAACTGAAAGACGGGCACGATTGCATGCAACTGCTACTGCTACAGTATCAACAATCCTCAAGAAAAAACAGACTCCACGCGGTCTCTCAGACTACAATACTTAAAGGACGTTTTTTATTCAGAAGCGAGATTTATCAATTTCAATGTGGACAGTTCTAGAATTTCAGGGTCTTAGCATGTCTCAACCATACCAAGTCGCAATGCGTTGGGCACATCAAGCCACTGGCCCTGTGCACATGGAGTCCGACATGAAAAACCGGATGGCACAGAAAACTGCAGAACTGTTGGCACCTTACCCCTCGCCGCAGCTTCCCAAAATATCAACGTATATCCTAAAATGATCTAAAACATGTCTAATAAAATCAGATCCAAAAAAAGAACTACCAAGTCTTTCGAAGCTCTTTCAGTTGGTCTCTCCAGCGGCACCTCTGCATTGTTATTGACCCATTTGTCATCAGTGAGGTGCCAGCGACTGGTGCGTTCCATCTGACATGGTCGATACCACCTGGAAGTCAAAGTGAACGTCTGATCGAACCAAATGAAAATAGATGAAATATAAAGCTGACGAGGTTCAATATGGTTCAATATGGTTCTGCACCAGTAGATTATAGACATGGCATTGATCGGTCTCCCCTCTCTGCTTTTATTTGTGCAGAATGGGTTAGTGTCTTGAGACCAGAAAAACCTTCTCAATCGTTTGTGCAATCTGTAAATCCACAACGCTATCACAATTATCACAACAAAATGTTGGAGTTTTGTTCTTTAAAACTTATGAGCTCAGCGGCGGAAGAACCACGGTGATGTGTGATGCCCTGCCCCAGGAGTAAGCCCCAGCATTGACCTCAGTGGAATACCGCAGGAGTGGTCCTTTGAATCACAGTGGAGAACAGTGTGTGAATGTGTCAGGTAGTGTCACTGCATAACTCTGCAATAGTTTGGCATTTGCACCAACAACAATGAAAAACACCTTGCAGTGCCTTGCACTGAGTCTTCAAATCTTCAAACGTGCGTTGTGTGCATCGTGCATCAAGGGAAGACCAAGAGATGTTTTGCAGAGCGGCATAGGTCTTCCACTTGGTGCCTTTGTCCTCACCATCGGGTACAGCAAAGCCCTGCAACGCCTGCCCAAATGTAGCATAGCGTGAAATAAAAGTAGATGATTTCATACAATTTCCAAGAACGAAGCAAGCATGGAGGATCATGGAGGGCAAAAATCGACTTCTACTTGATCAAGGATTGTGGTTCACATTGCCAAACACAAAGCCGTGGTCCGGCTGCAGAATGGCTTTGTTCAGGCAAGACAGCAAACTCAGTAGGTTCAAAGACAACAGCTGCGCCTGCAAAAGAGACAACCTGAGATTCAAACAGCTTTGCCCAAGTGACAAAAACCACGTTAACCCGAAATTGGTAGAACTCGTGTTCAACTTGCACGCGCTTCTCCAAACTTATGAAACGCAAAAACACTTCACATTGGAAAGCCAGTAAAAAGCAAGCTGAGGACCCTCTTTCCATCCATACGAACAATCATGACAAAAGCCTTGATCTTCAAGAACGGGACATAGGAACAGGGACTGACGAGCAGGTGTGCAAGAATGGCTCTAAACAGCACTTGCTCAGAGGCGCAGGGAGGAACAAAGCTGCAAATTTGCACGAAAGGAAAATAACATGAAATAGCAAGTGGAAACCTGCAGAAAACTTCCACGGACTTGGTGAAGTCTGGGTCGAGACAATGTTGAGACATTGAAAGGTGGTGAAAGATGGAGGTGTTTATGTCATGTCCTTCGAGGAATGCTGGGGTGAGGGGCCCACAGAGAAAGGGACAGCAAGACAGCAGAACGGGTCACAGCAAGGGTCATGGAAACAAACATGAGAAGATTTCCATAGATTTCCTATAGTCATAGTATGTCATAGTCAACATGAGGTCAACAGTCTTTTTGCACACCTTTGCACGTATTGCCCAGACACTGTTCAAAGAATCGGCTTTGGTCCACGGTGTCGAATAGGAAAATGATCTTTCGACCGACGACTCGTGTCCAATTAAACCTGGCTGTGCGCAGGGCCTGCAACGGCTTACAATCAAGATGTTCGGCGCTTGAATATTCCAAGTAGACTCTACATCCCTCCATATCCTCCATGAAAGGATCCTTGCCCAACAATGCCCAACACTTCAGTGGCCATTCTGAAATTCCGGACACTTGGCTTGCCTTGATTTGCCTCGTGCTGGATTCAAAAATAAACGAAATGCCGAAAAGATCAACAAGTAGGATCGAAGTCTATGGACTCAGGTTTTCTTGTCGGACACGTTTTGATGTTTTGGTCTTCAAAAAACCGCTGATGCCTTGAAAACTGGAAAAGCACGTACAAATGCAAACAGAGATGCGCAGACAGACAAACAGACAGACAGACCTTTATCAATTGGGCCCAAGCAACTTTACGTTGGGATCCTTGGACTTGAAATAATCCAAGGTCACGGTAGGACCTGAGAAGTGCATTGAAGTTCATGAGTCTGAAATCATACAATCTGTCTGAAGTCAGGAGAGTTGGTGACGACACGATGCCCAAATGCCGAACACTGAAACTGTGGACCCCAACCGGCACTTTCTGGATACTCTTCTTCTCCCAGTCGTTTCCGAACCTGGACCCGGACCATTGGACCCGGACCCATCTATTTCGAAAGGCTCAACCCGTCTATGCCAGTTATCTTTCAAGCAATGACACGATACATATCACAAATAAATATAAATAAATGCCATCATTTCAAATCTCAAAACCATCTCCTCGCCCAAGCTTCTGACATGCCTGGACCTCTTATGTGTGAATTGGACTTGCCTCCTTAGCCAAAGGCTCCAAAGCTGGACTTGCAATCACGACCTTGGCCAGAAAAAGACAGGGCCTTTTGGGACCTTCAGTGAATGACTTTAAGGCTGAATGACAAGTGGATAGCTTGCGGAATTAATGCTGACGAAGAAGTTGTGATCCAAGCATTTACTAAGTCTTGTGGTCTGTCCTTTTCTCTGCTTAGTGATAATGTTCTCCTCTCCCTGAAGACTTCATCGCCGCCAAGGAATGCTTTGCTGAGTCCAAAGCGGGCTTTGTCCATTTTGAGGTGAAACCCGCCTTCTTAGCGCGCTGGTCCTGCATGGCACTTTTCACAAAGTCTTGATTTCAGAAGATAAGTGCCAGGCTGGTGTAAAAGAATACAGAACACCATCCGAGCAATCCAAAGGAATCCAAAGCATGTGTTCGTCATCAGCTTTCTATTATGAATTGCGAGTGTCTCGTCTGGAAGGATAGTCCTTGGCCTGTACATTGCCTCCATCGTTCCTCGGCTTGGTGACAGAGGCACGATTGCAGAAGACGGAACGCGCTTTTGAAATTCACACACACCTCTGGCGTTTACGTGCATTTTGTCTCGGCTTCCTGCAAGACGACAACATGATACAATATGATACAACATGCATTTGAACCAAATGGGACAGTGAACACATTGAAATAAACCATTCATCATTCATTTGAACAGGCAATGCCTTGCACGCTTTGCACACAACATCAAATCATCAAATGGCAACCTTCCGTGCTAAGGAGCTGTGGCATACTGGGTCCTTGCTCAGGTCGATTGTCTCTCTGTCTGAGAAGCAAAAAAATGGCCTAAGGAATTCGAAGAAATTGAGGAAATCTGGTCATGCATCCGGTCATGCTATAGTCACGAAGGACACAAGCGTATTAAAGAAATCGAAGACCCTGGTGACCCTGTAGGTCAACAGATCAGTGATTGGTGACGCTTTTCACTTGGGTAGCTTTATGTGGCTTTCTCATTCTTTCTCATTATCTTTTTTGAACATCGAAGAGGAATAGCTCTCTTTCTCTCTTCATCTCTGTTCTCCCCGTAGCAAGCTAAGCACAGTGTAGGCAGTGGATCATTTTGAACAATTTCACCTTTTTCAACACCGCTCCCCCTGAGTGCGCGTGCCACCCCTGTGGCTGCCCCTGCCACAGCACCGGCCACTGCGCCAGCGAGCGCTGTGAGAGGTCGTTCTTCAGGCATGGCGCCTACGTCGATGAATGGAATGTTACGGCGATTACGGAATGTTGGTCTATCAGAGTCTATCAACTTTTTAGGTGCAAATCAGTTTCACAAGAGTCAATGGATGTCAATGGATTCCGAATGGCTTAACCAGTTCAAATGACTATGGCGGGCCATCTGTGCCGTGGCTGCGCTCTCTGAGTGTTTTTGCATCTTTTTTAGGCTTCCTCTTGCAGAAGGATGAGGTACTGATGCAGCCGTTGAATATACTTCCGTACAGCGATGACAGAAACCTAATCGACACCAGAAGTCCGTGGAATCTGATGCAGGATGAGGCAGGCGTTCAACAGTTGTGGCTTTGCAAAAACCGGCTTTCATACCTGTCAGTTTTGGCACGGCCATACCGAGCCTCACGTGCTCTGACTTCTGCTCAGCTACAAGTGGGCTTGACGCCCCCGACCCTAGGGTTTTGTCCCTTGAGCCATCTGACCCTGCAAGTTTGGACAATTTGGTGCCTCAGATTCCTTGTGCATTGCTGCATAGATTTCATAGAAATGGCCTCCAGAGCGTACAAAATCTAGAAGTTCTATGAAGGTGAACTAAATCAAATTAGGTCCAATTACACCTGTGCTTAACACTGCACAGAATAATTAAAAAGTGTTGTTGTCAAAGACAATCTTCCTCATTCAAAATTCATATTGTATTGGTCTTTTTTTGTGTTTGGCACAGCTCAGTTTCCTCATTTTTTCCTGTGTGTGAATTCCTCGAAACAAGTACAATATGTAAACATTGTTTTTCCATGCCAAGCCTTGGTGTTGTGCCAATGGAAACAAGATGAACAAATAACAGTCGAACGCAACAGTGGAAGTCAGCGGGGAAAAAATGAAATAATACATGTTTTCACAGATTATTCACACTTGCCTCGGCTTACCCCTAAACCGCTGCTACCATATGGGGTCTTGCCTCGAGGGCTTCTCCCTGGCGTTGTCGGCAGTGCTGGGCGTCGCGTCGGCACAGCGCAATCTCCTGAAGATTCCAAAAATGGAGGACGCAGGGCTTGTCAAAAATACATAGTGTAAGTATAATATATATTTTAAATAGACAAATACACTAATACATAAACGAATCATAAATGAATGAATGAACACGAATGATTGAGAACAACAGTATATAATGTATACGTATTTCAAAATCATGTACGTGGATGTAATTTAACTTGAGGCCAAAAGGAAGGGGACGAAACTGGTTGGGCAAGGAGAGATGGGTACCGAGAGAACATGTGGCGCGACCTTTTACTTTCAATTTTAAAGCTAAAGTTGGCAAAAAGGTCGCGCCAAATCAGCTATCCACTAATGCTGCTGAAAAAGGCATGATGACTCTGCTTCTCTCTTTTCTTCTCTTCTCCGCTCTTCTCTGCTCTACTTTTCTCTTCTCCACCCCGCTCCGCTCTACTCTCCTCGTCTCTTCTGCTCTCTCTCCTCTCCTTCCTCCCCTCCCCTACTCTCTACTCTCCCCTACCCTGCTATTCTATTTTACTCTGCTCTACTCTATTCTGCTCTTCTCTCGCCTCCTCCCCCCTCCCCTCCTCCTCTCCTCTCCCCTACTCCACTCTACTCCAATTTACTCTCTGCTCTAGTTTTGTCTACTCTCTACGCTACTTTTACGCTACTCTGCTCTTCTCTCCTTCCTCTCCCCTCCCTACTCCTCTACTCTACACTACTCTACTCTTCTTCTACTCTTCTCTGCTCTCCACTACGCTACTCTTCTCAACTCTGTTTTTCTGAACTGTCCGTATATATATATACATATGATTATGTATGTATGTATGTATGCATGCATGCATGGATGGATGTATGTGCATATGTATGTATGTGCATATGTATGTATGCATATGTATGTGCGCATATGTATGTGCGCATATGTATGCGTGCATATGTATGTGTGCATATGTATGCATTTTTTTATTATAGTGAATGTAGATATATACGTGCGTGTCTGTATGTACATTGTGTACACAAAATGTCAAACATGTGAGAACATCTTTCTACTGTACCAAACAAAAATGGCGTTAAAGGAATGCAACATCAATTGTGAACGGAGACGCCTAAAGTGTCTAAGTGTATGTCTCTAAGAGGCTCTACTCAAAACATGCCACTTATTGTTTGTTCCACGGTACTTGCAAATCTTTCAGACCTTTCCTGACGTGTTTCTTACTGGTTTCTACTACCGCCAGTCACTGATTAAATAGTGTGTATTGCTCTTCTTCTTCTTCTCCTTCTTCTTCTACGTGTTTTTGTTCTTGTTGTTGTCTTCCAGCAGCTTGTTCTTTGCACGATTCCCCCAGGTATTTCTGCATCTCCTCTCGGAGCTGTGTTTCGATGTGGCGATTCCAGTCCATGGACCTACACGGATGTCACTGGCGTCACTGACGTATACTGACGTCTGACGTCAGATCAACGGGAAGAGGACAACAACTGGTAACATTGGTAACAAATTCACAACATTCACAGCTCGCCCCGAAAGCTATTTCTTCTTTTCTAAAACAAAGGCCGGGGGACGCATGAAATGCCCATGCTTGTATATGCTTGGTTGTATCCTCCAGCGGATTGCTGGCAAAAACTGTGCTTCTGACATCGTCTCTGGTGATCGCGAGTCTGTCCCGCAATGCCAATAGATAAGTCTCAGGATGTCTCAAGCTTATCAAATTGCGTCCTGGGATCTGCGACTGCCGCTCAGCATCCAGAGCAAACCGTTCTCGGAAGGCACGGATACGCTGCTGTACCTCAACACACTCGAGAAAACCCCAAAAGCCAAAACACGAAACAAGCAAAATCAAAATCTAAACTTATCACTTTTCTCTCCAATTCCCATCTTAACTTGAGGACGTGAAAAAATCTGAAAGGTAGCGAAGGGCTGCCCAGTAAATGTAGAAAGATAGAGAGATTGCCGCGCAACCTTGAGGAGTAACAACAATGGCTTCAGAAACAGAGATGTTGGTTGGCATTTGGTTAGTGAAGGCACAAGTTCTTCCACAAGTCAGCTGCACGCAAAGCGCTCCAGTGCAAACTTAGTGAATTATAGTGCGACCTCTCTTTCAAAACAACCAGTTTGTCATAAGGTCTAATGAGTCTGACGTCTTGTTCTCATCATCCACTCATGCTGGAAAGGTCGCAAACATCGTCATCTCAAATGAGCATTCTGAACCCCTTGATAGTTCTAATATATGATAAATGTGTAAATATATTTTTTTGGCAGTTTTAGAACTTTTCTTGCTATGAAATTCATTCTGCGTTCTCTATAATTGCCAGTAGTGCCGCACAAGGCGGTGGCGGAAGTTTCAAAAATAGGAAAGCTATGGGAGAGGTTGGTTGTTGTGAATCGCGGATGGCAGAGCGAATCCACCGATGGACCGACAGGTGGTTGGAGTTGTGTTTTTTGGAGTGGTTGCAATGGTTGCAGTGGTCACCTTACCAAAACTGCTGGATGTAGTGTAGTGTCGTGGAGCTGTAGCTGTAATATCTGTAATGTCGTGTAATTAGTGTAGTGTAGCGTAGTGTAGTTGTAGTTGTAGTGTAGTGCAGTGTAATTAGTGTAGTGTAATGTAGTGTTGTGTAGTGTAATGTAGTGTAGTTGTGGTTGTGGTTGTGGTTGTGGTTGTGGTTGTGGGTGTGTGGTAGTAGTAGTAGTAGTAGTAGTAGTAGTTGTAGTAGTAGTAGTAGTAGTAGTACTAGTAGTAGTAGTAGTAGTTGTTGTTGTTGTAGTTGTAGCTGAGTGCAGTGCAGTGCAGTGTAGTGTAGTGCAGTGTAATGTAGTGTGGGTGTAGCTGTAGTTGTGTTTGCAGTTGTAGTGTAGTGCAATGGAATTAGTGTAGTGTAGTGTAATGTGGTGTAGTGTAGTATGTGCAGTGTAGTGTAGTTGTAGTCGTAGTTGTAGTCGTAGTTGTAGTCGTAGTTGTAGCTGAGTGCAGTGCAGTGCAGTGTAGTATGTGTAGTGTACTGTAGCGTAGTATATTTGCAGTTGTAGTAGTATAGTGTAGTGGTAGTTGTCGTTGTTGTAGTTGTAGCTGTCTATCTGTCTATCTGTCTACCTGTCTAGCTGTTAATCTATCTACCTATCTACCTATCTGCCTACCTATCTATCTATCTAATCTAATCTAATCTATCTAATCAATCTAATCAATCTAATCAATCTAATCAATCTAATCAATCTAATCAATCTAATCTATCTAATCTATCTAATCAATCTAATCAATCTAATCAATCTAATCAATCTAATCTAATCTTTCTAATCTTTCTAATCTAATCTATCTAATCTATCTAACCTATCTAATCTATCTAATCTATCTAATCTATCTAATCTATCTAATCTATCTGATCTATCTGATCTATCTAATCTATCTATTCTATCTATTCTATCTATTGTATCTATTCTATCTATTCTATCTATTCTATCTATTCTATCTATTCTATCTATTGTATCTATTCTATCTATTCTATCTATTCTATCTATTCTATCTATTCTATCTATTCTATCTATTCTATCTATTCTATCTATTCTATCTATTCTATCTAATCTAATCTAATCTAATCTAATTTAATTATCTATCTATCTATCTATCTATCTATTAATCTAATCTGTTCTAATCTAATCTATCTAATCTAAACTAAGCTAATCTAATCTATTCTAACCTAATCTATCTATCTATCTCTCTGTCTGTCTATCTATCTGCAAGCTTGAAAACTAAGCTATTCTGCAAGACTGCCTCGGTTTTTTAACTTGACAACATCAAAAACGCAGCAATTCAGCGAGACTTCCTCAATTTTTGCACTTGACAACATCAAAAACGAAGCAATTCTGCGAGACTTCCTCATTTTTTTAACTTGACAACATCAAACACAAAGCAATTCTGCGAGACATCCTTCAAAAATGGAAAGTCGAGTGCAAAGCTGACGGCCTCGTACCAATGGGTTTTGCGATTTTTCCACTCCACCTGTCTAAAGTACTGCGCCTGCCACGAAAAAGTGGTGCCAGGCCATACGAAGTGCTGCACCTGTCACGCAAAATCATGTTTCCAAAACTGAAGATCTAATGCTCCAAAATGCAAGCCCTCTCGGGAAATCAGCGCCCGGACCTCCTAACAGCTCTGATGAACATGTCTCTTGTACTGCGCCTGCCACGGAAAATGCACCTTTGCAGATCCTCTTCGAATGTCCCACGCCTGCCATCAATTTTGGAAATGCCACAAAAACCTCACGTTTTGCTCGCTTCTGACAAGGTCCACAATCCCTTGCGCCTGCCACGCGAAACGACATCTGAACGTCCAAGAGTGGTCCGAACCCCTGGTATTTTTCACATTTTAACTTCGAAATGTGCTTCGCACCACAACAGCGTGCACTTTTTCGACATCTTAACTTCCAAAAGTGCTCCGAACGTGAGGTGTTTTTAGTTTTTTCACTTGCAAACGTGCTTCGCGCCACAACGGCGTGCACTTTTGCGACATCGCAACTTCGAAAAGTGGTCCGAACGTGACGTGCTTTTAGCTTTTTCACTTGCAAATGTGCTTCGCGCCACAACCGCGTGCACTTTTTCGACAGCTCAAGTGCCAAAAGTGGTCCGGACCTGGCGTGTTTTGTACATTTTGACCTCGAAATGTGCTTCGCGCCACAACGGCGTGCAATTTTTCATCTCTCATCTGGCCAGCTGGCTCCGCACCCGCCGCTTTAGCGAGCCTGCTTTTCGACCCTCCGGAGCCACAAATCATTGGAAAAACACAGTGTTTCGCGACTTTCCTACCTTTTCGCGCACCTGCATCTTCTTTCTTCTGACTCTTTCTCTTCTCTGATCTTCTCTCTTCTTCTCTTCTCTTCTCTTCTCTTCTCTTCTCTATTCTTCTGCTCCACCTCTGCTTTTTATCTGTCCATATTGTCGGAAGTTTGACTTCTAAACTTCCTTCGATTATAGATATTCAGAATGAATATGTTTGTTTTTGTAGACTTGGAACCTCTCTTGTTATGAACAAGTTTCTCTCTGGAAAAACTGTGTTGGGTGCTGCTAAGTTATATAATTATCTTTCCCTGTTGTGGCTGGATTTGGATTGTCTTTCTTGAACTCGCTCTTTCCTCGACACTCGGTCACATGATTTGTCCGGCAATCCCAGGTCTTCTGTGTTGTTCATTGTTCTTGGAAAGACTCTGGAAATGCCAAGTGAGCAATTAGTGACCAGGTGGAAGTCTCACGATGGTTTGGAAATCCAAACATGGCGACATGATCTGTGTACTCTGATTTATGTTTGTGCAGCATGCTGTGCTAGCCTCGCTGGTACTCGGGTTGCACAAAGCTGCTGCCTAGCACAGTTCTATGGCATGGTACAGAATTCAGCATTGCATGTCTTAAAGTCATCTTAAGTAACAGCATGAACTTGTTGCATGTTGTGGCGTTTGGCAGAAGCATTTCCACAGACCCTGCCTGTTGGCGAATGATCGAATTTCTTTCCTTCAACAGGCTGTGTTGCTGCTCCTGCAAGTCGAAAGACATGCAGGAGAACAGGGAGAAGAAAAGACAAGGCACTTCGTCCCGTGTCCGATTCTAAGTCTAACTTGCATAAGCAGGCTTTTCAAACGGTCTCATGAATTCTCATGATGTTTTCTGCCATGAGAGTTTTTCAGACTATTCTCCTCTGTACGCAAGCGTCGATCCAAGACACCCACAGAAGCCACACGCTGTTGCTCTTTGACCTCTGGCCCAAAAGTTTACGTGGGTCAAAGCAAGATAAGCAAGAGTTGGTTGATATGGATTGTTTTCCCAGCATCTTCATGGCATGGCTTGGGTTGACAATATGTGACAATGAGATCTCATAACGACCATGAGACCATGTACCTTCCCTTGTTGTTTCAACTCGTTCATGTGGTTACACCGCTGCCTTACGTGTCAAGACTTGCACAGCTTCTGTGCAGGACAAATTGCTAGCCCCACCCCAGCCAAGTAGTTGGGGCCATGCAAGCAAGACGCAGTGTGGCGATTCTGCATCTCTTCTAAAAATCTCCATCGCTTGTCCTTCAAACATTATGCAAGCTGCGAAATATGTTTTCGTGTCAATCTCAGGATCACGGAGGTTGACACTTGGGTCACCTCGTGCTTCAGCTCAAAATAGTTAAAGAATGTTAAAGATACCCAACACATCTCAACACCTTTCTCCTAGCGCTCCTACCTGGTACCTGGTACCTGGATGTACCTGGACACTTTGCTCGCATCACGAAGCATGGTCGCATGTCCCGTGTCCGGCGTCCTCCAAATCCGATCTGCGTGCTTCTAATTTTAGGAAGTCCTGGGCCAAAGCCTGACAGAATCCGGCCAAACCGACGCATGACCGTCATGACCTTGAGTTTTTAGAGTCTATAGTCGAAGGATGTCGAAGGTGTACAGGAAGTCTCGGGGATATGAGACAGTGAAAACGGAAAGAAATTAAGTATAATTAACTGAGACTAACTATATACTAAATGTATGCAATGGTCCCTCTTCCTCTGTCGATGTGTGCCGTCCGGTCTTCACAAAGACTGTGTGGTACGGGGGGAAAAGGCAGGAACGCTTTGCAAGCTGCAACAAGGGTTCAACAGTATTAGCATGTCTGTGCAAGGGTTCAACACACGGACAAGCATGAAGCACAAGTTGGTGCAAGGTAGACAAAGACACATGATTTCCTTGCTGCCGATATCAAATTCAAAAGGGCCCGCTGAAGCTCTTCTCAACATAGCACATGTGGTTCCGGCAAATCACCAAGATAGAAAAACACAGAAATATGTTCCTGATTGTTCCTGAATTAGAAGATTCGATACATAATATAGGCTAGGGCTCGGAACATGAGGAACAACTTTAGTTGATAGACCTGTTACAAACCTGTCTTGTCCGTCGCTCGATGCTGTGATTCTAGGTGCCCCTATGAATTGTCCTGTGTTGCATGGAGCCCATTCACTACCATCCCACAAACTCAGTAACAGGAAAACCATCGCTAAGGCTAAGCTCGGTCTGCAAACAAAAAAGGCTAGCATGGAAATGAGAAGGCTCTAAGAAGGCTCTAAGTTCTTCTGCGACAGTCACAATTCCAGGTCGTAAGATGTCACAAATGTCACAAATGTCACAATCATGTCTAAGTTCTGTTCGTATATGTTTGGTTTCGTTTTGCCATGCCCACTTTTCCCGCCTCGCCGGCTGCTGGCAACAGGACCATGACCAACAGAGAGATGACTAAATCGTTGCTACCGCTAAAGGAGGATGAAACTGGAATTCTTTCGAAACATTGTTCTCTTTCCACTCCATGGTCAGCTTCTCATGTCCTACTTCTAATTTTCTAGTTGAAATATGCTGAAATACCAGTGGCAAATTTGACTCAAGTTCAACCATCCTCTTGATGGCCAAAATATCAAACAATCTCAAACAAGCCTCCCAAATCTTCCCAATTGATCCTACAGATTTTGGCTTCGATTCTTTTTGTTATTTTTGCCTGTGCTCAGCAAGACCGACTTGAAGTCGAATTATCTCGAATTAGTTCTTCTCGCAGCCGAATAAAGCCATGGGAGGTGGGCTGCGAGCGCTTCCCGGCCCTCTGCACAAGAGGTCAGACATGGCCGAATAACAACTAATATAAACCGATATAAACTGATATACATCAATAAATCATCAATATCTTTAATATCTTTTGACTTTTTGTGGCTCCACCATCATTTGATTCCTCTCGCCTGTTCTCCATCTGCTGATGGATGATGCATCAGTTCAATGCACCAAAAGACTGCAAAGTCGTGCAGGACTTTTTCAGCCAGTTTCAGCCTCCAGACTTCCATACAATAAATAATGTATATATTTAATATATGTATATATATATATATATTATAGTGTTCATTAATATTCCATTGGCCTTCAAGAACTATGTAATCCCTTCTGCACAAGTAAGAAGATGGGTAGAAAGGATCATAAAGGATCCCTTTTGGACCTCGAGAAATTGTCGGAACAAGGTGAAGATGGGATTGAAGAGATTGAAACAAAATGGAACAACATGTAGATTAACAATTATCATCTATACAAAATGTATGGAACACCTAGTAGAGTCTTATAGATTCTTATTACCTAATAGCATCGCAACAGCTCTGTAACTTTTGGGCTCCGCATTTCGTTCTCAAGGCGTGCGATATGTCCTTTGGAACAAGTTATCGTTCCACAGCCGATGCCCCACGTTCGCGTTGGCAAAGGCTCACCACAAAGCCCCGGAGCAACCAAACCAGAATTTGCAACTGTCTAAGCTGGAAAAACATGAAATAGCATGAAATAACAAATGTTCAAAGTTAGCTGGGATATGCTGGGATGGTGTCCGCGGCTTTGTAGAAACAATGCATTGCCCTTTGGGAAGCACTCTGGCGGCAAAAATGTCGCCGACATGACTCATACCTGTACCTGTGTGGTCTGTCCAAACAGAGGCAAACGCTCTGTGACAAGACCCCGTCTGCCAAAGCATCTGAGCCAACGTGACCTGGAATTTTTGGTGACGTGTGACGAGTCAGAATTATTTAGTCATATATGTAACGTGTTCATAACGTGTTCATATATGGAATCGATTTGAATCGTGATCTCAAGTTTCCATAGACTGGGGCTTTGCATGCCTCTCCAATTCCAGGTCGTGCTGTCTGCTCGGGGTGAAAAGGTGTAGGTATGAGAAAGACACCTTTTTCTGCTTAATTAGCGACTTGCAAAGATCCCTCCACCTCGTGTCGAAGAGGCGACGTGCGTTGCTTTCAAACAAAGAATCTATTGCAACAAACTTACCGGAGAGACGAACAAAATGACTCAGGCAAGGATCTGACGTGCAGTTCGAATTGCAAATTAAAACTGCCTCAACTGGATGCCAGTGACTGCCAGTGCCAATCTGACAAAATCGAGATTTCCAAATGTCAAAGACTCTATTGGAACCATCCTATTGCTCCTTCAAACTAGGCTGACAGGAGCTTGTCAGAGTAAGACTTGCAGTAGTAAGAGTCCCATTTTGGTTGAACTAATTGGAGTTCGGTATTCTTGCTGAAAGTAAATTGTTGAATCCCTAATAACATAGCTGACCTGATAAAAATAAAGGAACGCCATCGTATTTATCACCACGTGTTTGCCCTCTGAACTTACAAACTGTCTTTGCAAGTCATAGTAAACTGCAATTTAATGTTTTAAATCATTAGCCTTCCAAATCCTGCATCTACTATCAAACAACATCTTTAGGTATGATGGCACACAAAGAACCAGAAGGATTTAGGTTCCCTTCGCTAAAGTTTCATGTCTTGACATGGACATATCCACTTCAAAATTCACTGCGTCCAGTGCAATCAGTCCAGCCCCCAAGAGCTTTTAAGCTCTGATATAGCTTTTTCCTTGTGTTCTGCTGCGCGCACCTTGGAACATTTGGAACATGAGAGCTTGGCAGATTTGATCAATCATCTATCTTCAAATTCTACTGGAGGAACAACATGGAACAACATGTAACAACATGTGCCAGTGCCTTTTGTGCACTGGTATTGTCCTATGCTGTGCTTTGTGAGTCTTTGTGTCGTGCTTTGTGCATGTTTTATACTAATATCATGTTTTCGGGGCTTCGATACGTTTTGTGACTTCCGTCTTGCGCACTGCGCTAAGAGCTGCTGTGCAAAGCGCGCCTGCTCTTCAAACCTTGAAAGGGTTTCCTGGCATTGGAAATGGTGGAAACGTTGGAAACGTTGGAAACGGTGGAAATGCCCAAGTGAGATGTCATGAAACGTGTGAGGCCTGGCTCTGCCCTTCGCAGCACTGACAATTCATAGTGTATTTCTGGCACATGACATGCCTCTTCACATTCAAAAAATCCCCGGAAAGGACACGACTAACAAGCCCATGAGGCATAAAACAGGTGAACGAGTGCGCATACATGTTGCACACAGTGCTTTGCTCTGAGTGCGCTTACGATTTTGACTCACGTCCGTCCACTGCACCTCGCGTCCTTCCCTTCTCCCAATCCCCGCCTCATGCTCATGATTTTCTGACTTTGAGCTGAAAAAGTCTCCAACCTTGTTGAAGTGGTGACACATGCACGACACACCAGGCAGAACAAGTCGCAAGTGAAGGTCTGCATCTGTGTGCATTCACTCGTTCTTGCTTCAAGTGAAATCGTTCCGGCTTCATGGCGGTGCCAAGAACATCCCAGCTTCCACATGTTTGGTCAATTCTTGGCTGCAATCGTTTGAGTCATTTTGAGTCTGAGCTCCCAAATTTTGTTTTTCCATTCTTGGTCTGGTAGTTCTCCGTCTCTCTCAGTGCACGGCCGCATTTTCTGTTCCTTGCACATACTCTGCTTGCAAAGCCTGAAGAGTTCACAGGAAGATTGAACATATTTGAACATCAATTCAGAGAAAATGACATGATATGGTGCGACATGGTGCGACTTGCGAACTCAGCACTTGCACAGGCATAGGCATAAACTTACATCTTAAATCAAAAGATATGGCGTCGTTTTCTGCTCTAGACCTTCAAGCAGTCTTGCGCGCACTGAAGAAAAAACCTTATAGAGGGGACACGTCAGTCGTAGATGTTTCATGATGTTTTAATGATGTTTCTGAGTTTTGCATACTGAGGTTCTCCCGATGAGTGTTGCCATATGTTGCCATAGTGTGTATGCGCTATCTTTGGATGGCCATGTGTGCCACCTGTGCAAAGATGTGCATGCAATGGTAATATGTTATAATGCTCTATGCTGTGCCACAGCCAGGATGGAAACAAAACTCGCCTTTTACAGTCTCTTGTAATCTTTGTCGCTGACAACCAGCCCAAAGCCATACTGCATCATACCGCATCATACTGCCTCCCACTCAAACTTGGTCCGCTTCGCAGCAGAAAGAGTAAAAAAGGCGGATGTTGTCTAAATACCGAAACCACGGCTATGATTGAATGAATGTCGCAGCCTCTTCATTGAGAGTTACAGCCTTTTAAATTGAGCCAAATGGAGAAAAACAAGAGGCATCACGAATTGCTCACTGTTCACGGTGTCCAAGCGTGCCAAAGGCAATGCGTACAAAACGTTTGCATCTGCAAGTAATTCACTCTTCCTTTTGCTAGACACACCCAAATTAATAACATCTACTCCAGATTGTCGGTTTTGCAATGTTTTGCATGGTTTTGCGAAATTTCGGGTTGGCCAATTCCACTTTTGATTGATTCCCTTTAGAAAACAGTGAACATCTTTTAATGTGTCATTTGGGGGTTTCACCCTTACTAAACACTAGTTGGTTATTGGCGGTTTATATCGGTTTATGATTAGGGTCCCTGACACCAAGCTGCCTCATCTGAGCTGCATTTTAAAAAGGTGCTGATTTGATTAGGAGGCAGCTTCTCACCCTAGCTAAATACGCAATATAACCTCTGATAAAAGCTACTCCAGGTGGTGATAGGGAGATAGGGAGAAAGATGGAGAAACAATTAGTGGAAGACATGCAACTTGCCAACTGTGCACCATGAACATGATCAGCTGCATTGACACATCTGACACTCACATCGAAGCGACTGTTATAGGTGAGCCACGCGCCACTGTGGAGGAAAATGTAGCAGCTTGTTAAATGAGTGAAGTGTGAAATGACATAATGTATGCTTTCATTTCGTGTATTTATTGATTGATTTAATGCATTTTTATGTTAACTTCCATTGATGGTCTTTGATGTCTTCAGTGTCCCGAAGCTTTGCCAAGCCCGTCCTGCAGGAAGTTTCGGGCAACTCCCTCTGGGACTGGTGCCGAAAGCGGTGAAGGCGTTGCCTGTGAAGCGAGTCTTATTTGAAGTCAAAGGCGCGTGCAGACTCGACATGCTGTCGACTGATGTCGGCTTATGTCTTGTCCCACCTGCACATAGTCACATTTCTCTACCTCATTGCATCTGGTTTGTCCTCCCAGCTTTGCCAACTAATTATGTGTAACCATCACTATCACATTGGTCGAAGTAAGATAAGCTCATACAAGGCATCATAAAGCAAACCAGGAACAAATGAAGTATACGTTATACGATGTTATACGCATATATGGATGACATGTAAGGTATGCGATATCCAAGAATATATCCAAAATATTCCAAAAGCCTGGTTGCGGCTGAAACAAGGGTACTGGAACTGACAATAACATCGTAACTTCAAAATACTTCAACTAACTGCAACTTGGGGTGTACTTCATTGTAATTACTTTCATTATTTCCATCAGAATCCATTTCCGACCTCGGCTTCTGGTCGTAGGTCTGACCCTGCAGCAGGTCCTCAACCAAGTCTCTTTGTAAGCTTAGCCATCCCAGCGGCTGCTAAGGTCACACAGTGAACCTACTGCACTGAAACATTAAGTCAAACACACAGAATGTGTCAAACACCTTTCTGTCTCCTCATGTCTCCGCTATGATGTCAGCTTTTGCTCGTTTCAAAACAAAACATCTCCTTCGCGCGCAGAGCGCTCCGTGTTGGGGCGACCTAAGAACTGTCTTCTGGACCCAGCAGGATATCAACAAAACCGAATCAAAACTGACTTAGCTGCTTAGCTGACTTTGATTCCTGAATCTGAGTGCGCAAAAGAATGCAACACCTGTTGTTTTACCAACACGAATGCATATGAAGCGGTTTCTCTTCCTTATATGCAGTACGACACATTGTTCAAAGTTTATCACAAATACAACACAAATCAATGGAATGAACAGTTGCAGACAACCCTCGGATGATGCTGCATTGTAGCACGGACTGGATCAAAAATAACGAAGCGTTCGATTATTCGATTGCTCTAAAAAAATGTTCTCACCGAATGAGAAGAAGCCATGATTCATCTCGGTGAAGATCCTCCAACATCTCCAACGTCAATGCGGGTATGAATTTGGGGCGAAGTCAGCAATATTCGTTGAACCCAATATCAATATCAAAATCAATATATAAATGAATACGTGTATATAGTATATATATAACATTATATAGCACATATTAATATATCAGATTATCAATGGCATAGCCATTCATAGCCACGGTCCATCCATAGAGCATCATAGAGCACTGGGTGGGTCGACTTGGAGAAGTTGGCCGCAACAAGTGTGCGATGCTCTTCAGCTGCGGGTGCCGCTCAAACCTGTCAGAGCTCGGATTCGCTGAGTGAGGAGTGAATCAGAGAATCAGAGAATCAGATGGATAGAATATGATAATGGTGGTGTCTGCATTTGGGAAAGCTTTGAATTTGAAGCCCTCTTTGTATGAGACAAACTAGGTGGAAGGAACTTATTTCTGGATAGTATTTGGAGGTATTGCTTCAGCCATGCAAACGATGTCAAACTTATTGGGAATTCACAAAGAGCATAGCGAGCCCATTTTGGGAGAAGCCAGTCACTCTGCAGAGAGGCTCTGAAAAGTTTGTAAGCTTCAGGCCGCGACCGTTCCCCCAGTACCGTCTCCCCAGTGAGCAAATGTTAAAAGATATTAACAGTACACTTGTATAATCTTGTATATACTATATACATTCCTGATCATTCCTGTGTAAATGCAAAAAACATAGTGCTTTGTGTTTCCTGCTCCCAGTTTCTGAAACTGCGAAACACTTTGAAGTTGCAATGCTGTACCGTGGTCCTATGCCATGGCATCTACAGCGGCTACGGCTTGCTACAGCTTGCTACGCCGAGGATCCCGCCTATAGGAAGCTGGTGGGAAGGTCGACTCAATGTGGTGGAAGGCTTTGTCCCAATTCATTGCTGACGCGTGAGAGCTGAGAAGGGCTGAAACATCTGAAACATAGAAAATGATGCGTACATACACAGCTTGTGTTACACAACTAATTTATATACAGTCTACAGTTCATATGCTGTGATCAAAGTACATGCCATGGGCTCACTTCATTTAGAACACCACGAGAAAATCCACACATTTGACATGACATGTCAAGATTAAACGGATGTAAAGAAACATGATCGAAGCCCACCGATCATGAAAAGGTCGAAAGATATGCAGCATGTTTGGTCTAGAAGCAAGGTGACTGGTCAAAATTCGATAAGGGATTATAAAAATTGATAAAGCACTCTGCCAGAGACGGCAGCAGGCATTCTCAACGCATTCTCAACGCATTCAATTCCCAAAGGTCAAAGTTTCCGCATAGCTTTGCAGTTTTGTCGGCTTCGTCTGAGTTTCCCTGACTGCTGGCAACATCAATGGTGTGTCCAGAGATCCTCAACAGCGTTGCTCTGGCAGGAAATTCTTTTCGATGGACATGTGTACCTAAAAATGCATGTTGATCATGTTGATGCAAGTGTCAAAAAATAATTACAATGTAGAGAAAAACAATGAAAAACACAATAATTGATCATGAGAAACGAAAGAACATTGAGCCTTCGCATGAGGTCGCACATCTGTATGAGGCGCATTTCATCTAGATGTTGATTTGTGGTCGCCCTGCAGTTCTCTGACGAAGTATGTTGTGTTGAATCCTGTGTTCATTTTTCGTCAACCGATATGAAATGATGTATCATGCGCAGAACTGCATAGAAACTGTAATGCCTTGGAGCGTGCTGCTGGAGGTCTATGAGTACTTATAGTACCACCTTATAGTATATATCTTACGTATATTCTCTGATAGTATTTGTAGTATCCAAAATATCCCTTATACAGTACATGTTTATACTATCTTTTTGATCCTTTTTGTGCTTTATGAATCACGACAAGTCTATGTCGCCAGGGCACGAGCGATCGCCCTTTTTCAGAGCAGCTTGCATCTCCTCCATGGAAGGCTGGGACCTTGCGTGGCACGCGACAAACCAAGATGAGTACTTTGGGATCTCGCGGATGTTCCCAGACTTTTCCCGATTCCCTAAATGCACCTTGCCTCCCTTGCCTCCCTTGCCTCCCTTGCCTCCCTTGCCTCCCTTGCCTCCCTTGCCTCCCTTGCCTCCCTTGCCTCCCTTGCCTCCCTTGCCTCCACAACTAAACAAAACCTGGAGCCAGAAAGAAGGGAGCAGAATCACTTAGCACGGCAAAACCGCACTCACTTAGCACAGAAAATGCCACAAAACCCTCACAAGGGAAGGGTTTCCTGCGAACCAGCTTATTAGGGTCTATTTGGAGGGAGGTGTCATTCTACTTACCCTTTCACACAAAGAACATGCAAATCTGGCAGCCTTGATGTACCTTGATGCACCTTGCACTGAAATGCACTGAACATCAATTTCAAAATTTTTCAATCTCCAAATATCAAAACCATGCGAGTCAACTGTGCTTACCTGCAGAGTTCCCTCCATGAGAGGACAACATGAGCTTAGCAACACCCAATCTGCCAAGGCTTTCGGTGGCTTTCGGATAAATCCTGTGATTAGTATGATTTCATGAGGTGCCCATACACAAGAGATCTAGCGTTCGTGAATAGTCTCTAGTGTGTGCAAAAGCTTGCAAATTGAGTGCCCTGCTTGCGCCACCTGGGGCAACAAAGTGACACCTGCGCGTTTCACTGTCAAGTTTGCTGTACCGGGAAAGTGATCTGTGAATGTCGAGTCATACTGTGATGATATCGACTTGGTACAGTAAGAGATACTACGCTGTTGGCGCTGCATATGCTCTGCATTTTCTGGTCTGATCCTCAAGAATGTTCAAGATATGCTTTCGAGAGGCGAGATCACTACCTCTAGCACTGAATGAGCTCTTGGCAACATGCCAAGCGATGAAGCTCTGTTTTACTTTTACACATCGAAGGGACAAAGAATCAAAAGAAATAAACCAACAAATACATACAAATACAATGTGACACACTTGCAGGCAGCTGTGTCTGACTGAAATCCTTCAAACAACTCATTATCACGGCATGTAAATGTAGACATGCATGTGTAATATGACTATTTGATCCTATTCGTATGCAACAGTAGTATCAACTATCCAAACTGTGTCAAACATATCTTTTCCAGAACGCTCTAAGCATCTCTAAGCCTTTCGTATCCTTTCGTATCCTTTCGCAATCTCCTTTCATATTCTTTCCACCTTGAAGTCCCCCCCCGCACCAGGAAGTCTTGGGCCGTGGAGGCACTTCCACCGATGATCCACGCCAAAAGGCACAGCACCTCGGTGCGAAGCACAAGTGAGAACACGTACACAACACGTACACAACACGTACACAACACAGTGACACAGTGACAGTGATTGAAAGGATATTGGAAAGGATATTGGAAAGGATATTGAAAGGCCTTCTGAAAGGCCTTCTGAAAGGCCTTCTGAAAGGCTCCCGAAAACTCAGAATCTCTGGCTGTCAGGACTCCAATCCAATCTCAACCCGTCCCAAAGCACTCATCACTACGAGACTTTGTGAACACGAGCACTCCATTGACTCCATTCTGTGGCATCGGCCCAAAGCACAATGAGAACTACCAGCATCAGCACGAACATCCACGTAGACCTGATCTTTCAGCCATGGCTCTCATGGCTCTCATGGCTCTCATGGCTCTTGCTTGTCATACACGGCATTGTAATGAAGTCCCAAAACATCAAGACGCTCATGACAATCCAGGACCATCCGCGACCAACTGCATGGGCATCTGACTCTTTGGAGAGCATATCGAACAATTGGCTCAGTCCAGGATCGTAACTGGCCCCCTTGCGCGCAGTTGCATCAAGACAAGATTGCATAGTTTGAAAAGCAAGAAAAGGTCTTTAAGTTTCACACAGCTCACTTCTAGTTAAGGATAGGTGAGAAGAAAAAGTCAAGATGAGCAAATCCTATATCATGTACTTGCTCTTGAACATCCTGCCACATGATGATAAGCTACCCACATGACTACAATTTCTCGTCGATTTGACATCCCCATTTGAAAGGTTCAGAAAGATTCAAACACTGTGCTGTTAAGGCTTCACATGTCTTGACATGTCTTGACATGTCTTGACATGTCTTGACATGTCTTGACATTTTGCGACTTTCGGACAGTGCTCTGCCGTGTGCCTGGTTGGCAAAGTTTCCCAAGTCACCTGGGACGACAGAGAGATGACAAAGCGGCAAAGCGCATCAAACAGATTAAACATACATAAACATACAACATCATACAACTTTCAAAATGGATCGAAGATAATCGAAGCATGTTGAAGCGGCTCGAACCACAGCGCAAAGCACACAACTTGGAGGTGAAAGACTGCACAGGCCATTTAGATTCCCAGTTCGATGCAGCTCTGGGACTTCAAGATACTTCAAGTATTGCCATATATTGCCGTCTCTTCAATCTTTGCAGTGTGGCAACGAGTTGATTAAAAATGGAGATGGACAACTTGGTTATTCGCAGTACGAATTTCACAGTTTCAACGCCATGAACTTGGAGTGCTATGACTGCTATGACGCAAAGAAGTGCTGCCCTCTGAAATTGTGGGCCTCCAAGAGGATTAGATGGAAAAACGCAAACCTGTCCGAACCTGGGTCGGCGAGTGATGTAAATGTGTGTCATTTTGTGTCATCACCTTCATGTCATGGTTTGCCCCATGAGGACTTCCCCCACACATGTTGCATTTTAATCTGCTGCAACTGAACATCACGATCTCGATTTTTCTGTCTGAATTCCGCAAGCTCTTTAAAAAGATTAAAAAAGCCACGCATCAAGACCATACTTGGAAAAGGATACTACTGCCATGAATAATCATGAAGTACATGGAGTAAAAGCACCGCGGGGCAGCAGCTAGCAGTGTAAGGTGCAACAGCACAGAACCTTGGGGTGCAAAAAGGAAAAGGGAGGGAAAAAGTGTTGCACCAGTAGACATGGCGAGATATTTTCCATGGCTGGTGAACCATCTATGCTTTGGTAACCCGGACATCAAAATGGCCAGCACGCAGTGCAATGGAAGTGCCTCAGTTCACTCAAACTGATCCAGGGTAAGTGCTGGAAAGTCTGGTTTCTTGGGATGGCTTTTGACATTTGACATTTGACAGATGGGCATCAATACGTTTCATGCACCATATCTCTGTTCCATCTGCTCGGAGTACATGCTTAGCAAGTCCGAGTCGTACTATCGTGGTCTAATTAAGCCGGACAGTTCTCATAACAAGACCAAGTCACGGTCGTGAAACTATGTGAACTTGAATATGATAACAAAATATAACACATGTGATTGCTCCAGTTGGTCTCCGCTGCAACAGGCTCTTGGTTCAAAGAAGTTCGAATAATTCAGGGTCTTCAGATGACAAGTCAAACATAGTCAAATCCAAGTCTTGCAGAGAGCATATCGGAGCATATCTGGCGTTGCATCCGATTGCATCCAAGCAACATAAAACATGCTGTCAATGGCCTCTTTGGCCATCTTCGTATCATAAGCTGGCGGCCTTCAAAGTCACGAACTTGTGAAAAGCTAATCACTTTATGAGCTTTTTTTTAAAAAAACATGATGGAACACCATGGAACACCTGACACAAATATACAAACACATAATGAAAGTAAATCAAAAGATATCAAAAGTGGATCAATGAAATATATTGAAATATGACATGTTGATACATGTTGTATTCGAACATGTTTTGTTCGAAGATGTTTGAATGCTTCAAGATGCTGCAAGGCTGCGGTGCCTCCTGGCACCCCACAGAAGGTTGTACTTGTCTGCCCAGAACCTGAGAACTTGACGAAGACAACCGAAAACTCCACAAACTCCACAACCGAAATAGCCGAAATGACATTTGAAGCAGTATGAAGCAGTGAAATGAAGCATTTACTTCGCATGATTCTGAATCAATGAACGTTAAAGAATATGAAATAATGAGTTGTTCAGCTGCTACTGCTTTCCGGACAACTCCGAATCAAACCCCTTTTGGCATTGATCAGGGCATTTTAGCTCAGCTGAGAGGCTGCAAAAACATGAAGATCGAGGCCAAGAAGTACAGCAACGGCAAACCCGAACCGTAAATCCTGAGAAAAACAGTGATGCAGTGAGGCACGAAGCTCTTCGCTTGAGAACGTAAACAAACAACATGAGATAAAATGATGACAAAATGTAAGCTTGAGCGTCGCTTCATTTTCTAGTGCGCATCTGGTCAATTCAGACGCTAAAAAAGTGTTGAATATATTGCTGGCTCCGACGGCAGATTCTACGTGCCGGCTGAGCCCCAAACAAAGTGACAAATATCGTGGTTAGAAGCTGCGCGTACCTGGAGCTGCACAGCACACCAAGAAAAGCGTGTCTCGATGTGTCCTGCTTGATCCTGCTTGCAACAATTTGAATACACCTGCTTTACTCGAAAGAAATTCTGATTCATTCTTTTTGCGGACTAGGTTCGAGCAAAGATTCAATACAACAAAGTCGAAGTAACACTTGTTTAGTTTAAACTTTATTTGCATTCACCTTCCCTTTTCACTATCATATTAAAAGCCTGTGTGATGTCAAACTGGACTCACTTCACTTTGATGTCAAACTCGGGATTCGTGTAGAGCTCGATGAGCTCAGCCTCAAGAGAGGTCAGCACAGGCCAATAAGTACTGCATGATCTGCATGTTGTGCCAATCGCTTGGTGGACCATGGTATATAATTGTTAATGTGTATCTACATAATTCTACATATATATATACACACTAGGCACATTAGAACGAATACTTGCTTCATACATGTTGGAGAACTGTTTAAGTTGAATGCACACCACATCTGCCCTGCATCCCGATATATCCCGCTTCTGAAATCCCCACCTGATGTGCGACCCGTCCTCGACAGCACCACCTAGTCCAAGAGGTCCAAGCAATGATCCAAAATGATCCAAAGCAACTTGTTTTGAGACCTCTTGGAGCTACCGTCGCTATCTGTCGCTGAGAAAACTTGCGTATCCATTGAGTGTCAGAACAAAAAGCTCTGATATAATAAACAGGAGAGTCACTTCATGTCAATGGGTTTTTGTCAACTCAGGCTCAAAACAGAAAAAACACATTGTGCGAATTGTGCGTGTATTTTAGAATCATTTTGCTTTCCAACTAAGGTCGCACATTTCAAAACGGACGGGGAAAGAGTCCAACCATGTCCAACCCTACGTCCAGCGATGTCCAGCGATGTCCAGCGATGTCCAGCGCTCTGGGCCAGTGAGAGATTCTGAGAGTCTGACCGCTTCAAGCTCGTCACAAAGAGTTTTGCGATTGTCACGCTGGCCGGGACGAACATGTTGATCACCATGTTCGTCACAAGGGTCACACCTTCGGATCACAGCTGTAGCAGCTGTAGAAGCTGTAGAAGCTGTAGCAGCTGTGGTTTGTGCAGTTTGTGCTCACTACAGGGATACGTGCTCACTTGTCAGAAAGACAGGCAAGTCTTCCATTTAATGGACATAGATGTGACATAGAGGCTGCTCGTGAGGGTTGAGACATCTCAAGATGATGGTCATAAGGCATGAATGGTTCGCACTCTTGCCCAACATCACACCTGTGGACACATATAAAGAACATTAAAGAACATCTTCATAAACATTCATAATTTATTCATAATTCATTCATATGTTTCTAAGCTTTGGACTTCGTTGTAAACACGTTGTGTCTACGTTGTGTACGGGTCGCTCTCTCAGCTCTCTCAGCTCTCTCAGCTCTGGCCTACCAAAGCGTACCATCCACGAGTGAGCTCAGCAAAGGGACCCCTGAAGAGCAGGAATCCTGGAGTCAAAACAACAACAAAAACGATTCAAAGATGCAAACACAATATTAAACAAAATCAAACAAAATCAAACAAATGTCAGCGATAATACATGATAATACAGAAATACACAAAGCATCCAACGTGCCGTAAGGATTCGTAAGGAACATTCTGGACCAAACTTGACCTAGAAAACACATTCAAAACAATATCTGTTTCAAGGTGTAAGCGATAAGCACACACCATGCCATGTACTTCTTTGATCTTCTTTGTCTTCTATTTCTTAGTTGTTTATTTATCTTTCTCTCTGGCTCTATCTCTCTCTCTCTCTCTCGCTTCCCGTATACATGTATCATGTACATATAAAACATGTACACATAAGGGCAACGCTCTTTTTTTGGACCTTGGATAACTTCTTTTCAACCTTGCCTCTCTTTTTTGACCTTGGACTACTTTTCTTAAAAACCTTGGCCTATTTTATTCGAAACCCTGGCCTATGTACTCGTTTTCAAACCTTGGCCTACTCTTTTGCAATCTTGGCTGACTTTTTTACAGCCTTGCACCATCTTGCACCTTTTTGTTCTAACCATGTCCACTTGCCAAGTTTAAGAAAGGTGGTTGCCAAGGGTGACAAAAAAGAGTTCCCCTGGAAAATTGTAGAGTATTGAGTGCGCACATGTGGATTGCGCAGTGGATTGTACAGTGCGGTAGACTGTGGAGTGTGTAGTGTAGAGTGAAGTGTTGAGTGTGTAGGGCGTGGGGGCGTAGAGTTTGCAGTGCTAAGTGCACATGTTGATTCATGTTGGCCTGCTTTTCCCTCAAATGGCTCAGATGGCTCTGCTCCTACGCCAGGCAGGGCCAGCACAGCTTCACGAAGAGCCTCACAGAAGGAAGGCGGTGATCCTTTAGGACGAGTTCCTCTTCGATCAAACGTCATCAAGTATTGCAACAGTTTGCAACAGCTTGTGACAGCTTCCTGGTTTAATAAACTAAAAGCACTGATCTTCATAATATCGACAGAATAATAATGAATAATACCGGTTGACAACCATGTCTTCTTGGTTCACCATTGCAGAGTCTGAAGACTAGAACGGCTTCAGCGGCTTCAGTTCTTCCTGGTCCTAGTTTCCCCTGACCCGCATATTTTGATCTTTTCTGCCGGCCTCCCAATCAAAACATATCACATTTATGATAGCGAGTTTTTGCCCATTGAGCCTTCGGTGCAAAGTAGTTTACAACAAAGAGAACCTCATTGAAGCAGCCACCGGAATGCCAACATGTCAGTCCCACTGTCACCCTGCAACAGCGCCGAGGAAATAATATGAAATCATGGAATTGTCAAAAGAAACCCAAGGATTGCGCTTCACTGCATGATTTTTCTTTACCGGTTTCGGTTATTGAAACTTTCACGACACTTGCAATGGAACGGTAAAAAACACAAAAACCTTGAAAAACATGTTGCATTTATTTGGATTTTTGTGTTAGGGAGATTTACGGTGTTTGTTTTCCCTTTGTTTTCCCTTTCTGCATGATCATTCTTGATCTTGTGGCGTGAGCTCCAGGCGAAGCCCGTATTCAAGGTTTGTGCCCAAAACGCCTGGCAGGGCACCGCTAAACTAGATCTCCGTGCATTCTTTTGATCGAAGTCTTGCAAAACTTTATAAAACACCAATACGCATAATAATATAATCACATCATATACATAAAAATTCATCAATTATATATATATATATTCAATATTATTCAATTATACATCCATATACACAGTTCACACACCATATAACAGTAATTCGTTCAACTATTCTACACACAACGAACACGTCCTTGGAGCTAACTTGGTGTCACTTGGAGCTGGTTACCTTCGTGAACATACAACGTCAGTTTAAACATAATATCTACGTAACATGTTTTTTTGTTGGTATTTTAACATATACAGTATATTACAGTATTATATAAATTGTATTAAATTGTATTAATGATTTTCCAAAAGTTTTGCATTGTCCCAATTACCATCAATTCCCCGTCATTTCTGCACGAGTCCACCTTGCTCCAGCCTTCTGGATCATTGAGCTGTTGAGGGCTGTGTGGGACAATGGTCGTTCAAACTCAGCCTCAACGCTGGAATCTCAGACACACAGAATCTAAAGCAACATAAAAAACACTGCATCGGTACATGTAGAATGTAGACATTACGCAGATTTTAGAGACACATAGGGAGATACTTTCTACACAAACAAGAAACGACAAGCATATCTAAACATAGGGTGAACATATCGCATGTGCATAGATACTCTGGGTATCCGGGTATCCGTCGAATCTATATACCTACCTCCCTCTCTACCTGCCCTATCTGTCTATCTAGATATTCACACATCGTGATTCTGTCAAATGAAATGGCGCCAAAGGTCTTTTCCGTACTCTAGCTTTGCAGTGTTTAGACTGTTTGATGTGACAAGTGACGAACCATTTCTATACGTTGCACTACGCTACTCCTTGCACAAAGTGCTACTGAGCTCCGTTTGGTTCTGCATAGGACTATCAATGATAAATAGGCCGTTTCTTTCACTTCCATTCACCAAAAAGGATCAACAAGTTGCAGCAAGCTACAATTTTCCAAATCTTTGAAACATTTTGAAACAGCCTGCTGTCATCAGCCTGCTGTCTTTTCACTCGGAAGCGCATTTGCTGAGGTCATTGGCCAGATATTGAATGATCAACTGCAACACCAAGTTGATCACGGTCACAATCTCGCAGAAACATATGAGGCAAGTCATAGGCAAACTTCGTGGGGGGCAAGGAGGCCGAAGTGAGATTACCATAGATTACCTGAATTTGATGATGTTGTCAGATGTCATGTTTTTCCTAATTCATTCTAATTCAGTTCTCCCAGGGATAACTCTTGAACCAATTGAAACCCAGTCCAGATAGTCCACTGGTTTATGAAACATGAAACCTCAATTGCCAAAAAGAAAATGACTCAGACAGGTAGCTAACATGTAGCTAGGCGTTTGCAGCTCAACTGCTCTCGTTCTCGGGTTGTGAGCAGTGCTGACGGTAACTTTACCCTCTCTAAACAGAGCAAGGGCGGCAATCTATTTGAGCCTCATTTGACCCGAACATTCCTGCAGTTCTCAGTCTTGGCACCCAAACCACCGATGACCCAGTCGCGATTCCGATGGTTGTGCCCAATTCTGGCAAAAGGCGCCCAGTTTGTTATGAAAAATGCAATGAACATGCAATGAATGCAATGCATATTGGAGAGACATGGAGAGACTTGTTTCCAACCAGGTCCAATGAGATGCATACCGTCCCCTGAGGGATTTTTAACATAGCAATGGCTGCGCGGCAAATTCTACAGGCTGGAAACCAATTGAAATTGCAATCAGAATGAGCAGCACATAGCAGCACTAAGTTCCAAATGTATCCAATGGTCCAATGGCATCGGCATCCAATTTCGTGCAAACTTTGCACTTCCCCCTGGCTGCTTGCTTGCCTATGAACCATGGGCCACAGGCAGTCATATAGTCTGCAGTGGCAGGATATGGCAGAGTCCACTGAAGCTGGGAAAGGAAACGTCATGAAATAAACTTGACTTTGCAAATTAGCATTTGTTGTCATTGCTCAGAGGAAAGACTCTGAGCGGCACAGGGTGGCTTGTGAAACGACCTTTTGAAAGAAATTCACTGGGCACCCAAGCAATGAACACAAAAAAATACTGGTAGTATCTGGTAATATCTGGTAGTGGGGAAAGAGCTTGTTGGCACAGGGCCAAAACAAGAAGCCCACGAACAAGAAGCCTACGATGTTCTAGCAAGAGTGAGAAACAACATAAGCAACTGCATTCCAGCTGAATGGATTGCAAAACCTAGAATTGAATGGAGTTGGTCGAAGGAAACTACAAAACAAGACTGCAAAACAAGCCAAAACAACATACACTGAAAGGTAACGGCCTGCTACGGACTGCTACTGCTTTGATCTTGTGCATCTGCAGGGCCGCCTCCATTGGAAAGGATAGCCTGGTATCCCAAGGCCGTGCACCAGCAGCTCAGGATATCACCGCCTGCGGGTGGCGCCCACCGGAAGTCGGGATCTTGGGGTATCTTGGGGTATCTTGGGGTTTGATCGGCAGTGTTCAAGAATGTTCAAGAATGTTCAAGAATGTTCAAGATAGAGTCCTTCCATGTTTTTCCGTATGTTCTTCCGTAGGAACTTCCGTACATCTCCCCACCCGACACTTGCGATGGATGCGATGGTGATTTCTCGTCACCGAAGAAATTCTTGGGCCCCTCGACTTCGTCACACAGACCGCCTTCCCCCACCGCATAGTCCATGGTCCAGTTCATGGCGTTTTGTATCATGCACTGGTAGGGCTCATTCCTGGGCAACTGCAAAACTTCTGACTGGCTTGAAATGTCTTGAAATCATAATGACAGAATTTGGTTATGGGATGTTATGGGAACCTGAGCAGAAACTACCAGGTCTTCCTCGACAGTTCTAGCAGCTGTTGATACAATTAGTCAGCTTGCCTGAAAGCTTCAGTTTTTTAGAGCTGACTGAAGGAGACAGGTTCGGAAAGATACTTCTTTCGTTGTGTTGAACCCATCTTAGTAAATCTGAGTAACACAGTGTAACACATCTTCGCCCCACTTGGCCACAGGTGGCCACACTTGGCACGTGGCACTGAGCTGCAGACCCATTGATATCGAACTGATCTTCAGACACCGGGTCGCATGCTGGCACTCCCAAATAGCTCACCCTGCAGACGTCTCCAATGATCTTCAATGTCTCCAAACAAAAAACATCACACACATTGGCACACATCTTCCAAACAAGGCTTGATGAGCCATTGCGACTAGGAAAAAACGCAACATTGAACTCTCCTTAAAAGCATTCGAAGAAGAATCAGGAAGAAACTATAGAAAATTGTGCACGTCTAAAGACACTAGTCATTCTGATGCAGTTCAAGCATGTTCAAGCATCCTTGTAAGCTTTTTACTCAAATCATTTCCTGAAATCTGCTCTTTTGAGTTTCCTCCAAAGGCCATGTGGGTATTGTTGCTTCCGGTGTCTGTGTATGTCTGTGTATGTCTGTCCGGTGTCTGTGTATGTCTGTGTATGTCTGTGTTGTCTGTAGCTCCATTCCAAAGACTTTCTGGGGCTGGGGATGCAACTATATATAGTATTATATAGTCAAAGTACTTTGAAACTCTGCAAGTTTGTTGGCAGTATGACCGTACTCTCTGGGTGAAACTGATACAGGACAAAGTGCAACGGACTAGAATACCTAATACCTTGGTCGTGCTGAATTCAATCACTTGATCATGCTTGGTTTCTATCTTGTCACTTGGCAGTCTCATGACGTGCTCAAAGAAATCACTTGAGCTATCTTGAGCTTGGTTCATCTTGGTTCCCCGGCTGGGTTTTTGATGTCGCTTTGCTTGCCACAGTGGTGAGGTAGATGAAAGCGATCCTGAGGCAGTAACTGTGCAGCTTCGCGATAGGGCCACCATGGACAGCTTGAGCCCCAACAACAGCTCTTCACTAGCCTCAAAGTATCTCAAAGTGATCTTTGAAATGTTTGTTATAGTCTAGTACAGTGCTCTTATGTCATGCAGTCTTCACAGTCTGCATTGTCTGCATTGATGCTTAAAATGACATAATCTGACTCTGTAATCAAGCACCCCAGTATACCCCAGTGCTGAGCTACCCAACGACACCGAGAGGATCACAAAAAACACAAAGAACCTTGTCAACAAATGTCAACAAGACGAACAAGATGTGTTTTGCACGGATGCGGCCACTTTATTCCGCTGGAAGAACTTTGTCACCAAGATTGCGGGGACAGTTGAAAAAGGAACGCTGCCTCAATCACAAACACACAGGAAAAAACTGGAAAAACATGACTCATCAGCCATTCACGGGTGTGTTCATGACTAGACTTAGGTTCCTCTGTTGCACAATGTCGTGGGTGAGCTCCAAATTCAGGCATTGCAGCTTTGCAAATGAAAACCGTTCGCTTGGAACGAGGCCACAACGCAGTTTTTTTAAAAACCCTCAACGCTGAAAGTGGACCATGTCATAATCGCAGAGCTTGTTTGAACATGTGCTGCTCTAGATATGGGAACAAAGGCATTACAAAGGCAACACATTGCACAGCAACCAAAGACGAAGCCTGGTCTAGATTATGTATTGGAAAAGAACTGACAGATTCACCCTGATTTCCCCTTTTTCTAAGCAACATGTCACATAACTCAATGTCAGGACACACAAAAATTTGCCGGAAAAGACGATTGAAAAAGCCAATGTCCTGCCAGTGACTTGCCAAAAATCTCTGCTCAACAGAGCCGACGCCTTTTTAAAAAACACAGCGCCCTGGATTTATTTCAGTCTGTGAGTTTGTGAGTCTGTACAGTCTGTGAGTCTGCATTCTTCAAGCTTCCATCCGTACAAGCATGTACCCTGTCAGAACGCTGTCAAAATTCCCATCTCCTGATTCTCCCAAATGATATCCGTTGGCTGCGGCGCCCGGGTGACGCGAATGGCGGTGCCTGGCAAAGAGGCCGTTTCGGAAGGGATGCAATATGACGGAATAATTCCAATGGAATTCTATGAATCGAGCATCCTTGAGAAAGTGGACATTCAAAGAGAGTGGCTATGAGGGGCTTTCCATTTCGGTTTTAACTCAAGTCCACCATGGAAAGCACGCCTAGAATGCAAATGTTTGGCAAACTTTGTGGAATTCAAATCCAAGATAATCTCTCTATATATATATAAGTACTTCTTCAGCTGTTCCACACAAACTTGTACAAATTTCACTTCGAAATATGTACAGAGTGCAGTTGAGCGCTACTGTTTCATCAGTATGTATAATCTTGCTAATTTTATCTAATTTTCTAGGCCTATAGGAATCTCACCTCACATTGCAGGTTCAGCATGGTTCAGCCAGTTCTTGAAGGCAACTTGGGCCTTCAAAACGCCTTGCCCGAAATTGACAGCATCTGAAGAGCTTGTACTTTGCGAAGCCTTGCCAGGCAAAACTGCACATGGAGCGCCCAATCTTGCCGTGACCAATCTCAACACAAGGCTTTTCAAGATGTTCACATATTTTGACTCAACATATGACTCGTTGTCTTGGCTTGTCTCGCACACAGCAGGCTTCGTTCCGTTGCCAGCTGATGGATCTTGGTTTGGAGGTGAAACTTGGTGAAACTGCCCGAAAACCCAAGGGGTTTGTGCAGTGTATCTTTGTGTAAGGTGTCTGCAGCTCCAACTGATCGATACTGACTTTCTGTAATTGTTCCACAGGGAATTCATTCCGGGTTCCGAACGATAGTCGAACAGAAGGTTCTGCACCTGAATGATATGGCTTTCCACAGCACCACGCTGCTAAAGTTCAAAATGAGAGTTGGTCATTCGCGGATCGAAGTGAGAAAAACGTGCCCTGTGGGATGTGAAGAACATCCTGGTTCAATCAACTATTTTGTCCAAAGAGCATCAGCAACAGCAACAGCAACGACAATAACGACAATAACGACAACTCAATCCTTCTGATATCCCCACATCTAGCTGAAATAGACCCACGCATGCCACGCATGCCACGCATGCCACACTTCTAGGTTTCCTGACATCTTCCGTGTTGTTGAGGATTACGTACGCGCGGACCTGGGTCATCATAGCCCAGCTGTGCTCTAGCAACACTTTGTGCCGTTCCGCAAAGTGAAAACCGCACTGGATCTGTGTTGAACCACCACACGAAAGCATGCCACAGCTGAGTTCCCTGATGAACACCTAATCAACCGTAATCACTACACGAGAGGATTCTTACATCCACTGTATCCAGTGAAAGTCAATTTGTAGGTACAAATCTGATGCATTCTGATGCTCTATAGACATCTATAGACTCTATATGTTTTTGGCGACCTGTCAACCTCGGACATGTGGCCCCACACCACTGGAAGAAGCTCTTCCCCGTCCAACTTCGCACCAAGCTTCTCTTCCAACTTCCTGATGGTGAAAAACAATGAAAAACATGCCCAGGACACAAACACGCACGAAAAAGACACAACCCTGCGCTGCTGCACCAACCTCAACAGGCTCATTCAAACGACGTTCGAAATTGTACGTCACTACACTACGTTACGCCCGTTACCCACTTGATCCCACTTGCATTGCGTTGGCAGCTGAGCATCTCCAGTTGCTTCTGAAGTTTGTCGACTTTCTTGCTTTCCCTTGGATCATGACAGGTGCCTATCCGAATCCGCAAAGGCTTCTCTGGTGATATTCTCCATTGATACAAAGGTATACAAAGAAGCTTTGGAACTTGAGGAAAGTATGTTTGAAATCTTTTGAAAAGTACTTCCAAGCATTTGGCGTCATTCAATTCAGCCTCCACTCAAAGGTTTTCTTTTCTCTCCGAATCGAACCTCTTTATGTCCAAAGAGTAGGGCCTAGTAGGGGGTATAGACTCGAAGTGCTGTGCAAGGTCCTTTTTTCTTTGAGACATGGTGGAGACTGCCAAGACGGGCGCCAAGTGGCACCCACAGGTCTTCTAACGTGGCAGGGTGGCTACTGTCAGGGCGTATGTATCCGAATAGATCATGTGGGATTGTCACATCCAATGACGAATGCCACTTTCATGGGATAATTCAATAAATTCAAAGAAGACCGCTATTTCTCAGTGACTCCTTCTTCAAATTTATTTAATATCTTCGTCGCTGTCTGAACTGACAGCATTACGTTTGGGTTGTCCACATGAAACGAGCCTCTCCAACCACCGGGCAGCCCGCCCGATGCAAGCGGGGTTTGGGCAGTCACACCAAGGTTGAATGAACAGTCTATCATATGAATCATATGTCTATCATCAAACCACTGACAGGTAATACACGCCGTGAATCCATCCAACTCATTTTTGTACAAACTGAATGCAATTGTCTTTTGTTGTATTTTGCATGTCACATCGAAATTCATTCAAAAACGATCCGCAAAAAGCGACCACTAAGCTTCAGACTTTCCCTTCGCATATGCTTTGGCGATGCCAACGCCTCAGTCCAAGAGACAGCTGGTCAAATCTTGCTTGGTCTTTTTACATTTCATCTCCTAATATCTCCTAGCAAATCTTTTCCTTCGAACGCCAAGGGACAAGTCTGGTCCATAGTTCTGGTGCGTCACTCAGGCCTTCTGCTCTATTTATTGCTTTCAGGAGTTATTTTCTCTGTTGAGCTGGTTACAGGTGGTTGTTTGCTTCTCTTCCAACTTTGAAAACAAAAAGAATACATGCTGAAAGGACACCAAGCATCCCTGCCTTCGAATGGACACAAAAACAAATCAAACGTCCAAAGGGATCATACTGATCGTAATGGTACATGAGTGCCACAATTTACTGTGTACTGTATATATAAAATATAATATATTTATATGTATTTGGGCCTAGACCCAACTTGACCAGGAGAAGGAATGAATTTGTCAGTCGGCAGCAAAGCCTAATCTTTTCTACCATCTACCAAAGCATACCAGGCATACCAAAGCCATCTGTCTGAAGTTGCCCGTCGTGGACAGCGTTCTTGCTTGCTTTTTGCCATTTTAACAATATCCTGTAGCTCTTGGATCTCTGATCTAACAAGATGCTCTTGATCGAAGTTGCGTCAGTATCTAATTGACTCCGGGCAAGGATCACCTTCAATGGTTACGCACAGGTGGCTGAGGGATCCGCTAATCTCCAACTTAGCACGTTCTGTGAGCTCGTGAAGCCTTCAACGTTTGACTGATCACTCTCTGTTCCAAAAGAGGAAAAGCCTCGAGCGCTTAGATGAATAAAGGATAATAACAGAATATAAAAGATAGTACAGTAAACAGTTTAAACAGTTGCTGTTCACAATTACCGGAGCCCAGACTACCTTACCCGCCTTGCAGTTGAGTATGTCACAATATATCATTCATCATGCCTTCGAAACATTTCGAAACCATAGAAACTCTTGCCTTCCTTTGTAGTCCCGTACCAGGACCATCTCTTCGACCTCGGACACTGCTGACAGATCTGAGTAGATCAATATCGATTACATCAAACATCAATAAACATCAATAAACATCATACAGGATAGAGTAAGCAAATATGGATAGAATTGAACAGATAGGACCCCAGGATCATCCACTGACATTCTCGGTCTGTTTCAGCTTGACAGTGTGGGATAAGGCAGCAGTCGGCTCGAAATCGCAAGAACATGTTGCTCAAAGCTTCTTATCCAATTTTGGTCAGTCCTCAAGCGCTGTCCGCAACTCCGTAGAGTATGATACAAGATGATACGAGATGATACTTTTGCATGACCAGCATCGTCTTTCATAGTCGTTTAAAAAAAAACACATGCAAACCATTGCGAACCGTTGGCCGAAGCGGACGCTTTGTGGCCACACCGTTGGCTCAGGCAACGCCCAGGGTGAAGGTCGTCGACCTCACAACCAACAAATCAACACGCGGTGGCCATGTATAACGACAATGTTACATTTTATATGTTTTACCAACATGTTTTGACACTGTCAATAACAGCCAGAGACCTTTAGCCTTCGAACTCGACAGAATCTTGTCACACCCATGTCCTTTGCAGAGGTTTAACATCCCCGCGACAAGCAACATTAGTTATACTTATATAATTGATACTCACACATGTTCACACCAGGTTAACGTCTACATCAGTAAGATCCACTCTGACCCATTGATGCTGTCTGCATTTGATACCCTACGGCCCTGCTGGATTTCTCTGGGTCGCTTCTTAGAAATCCTCTTGCAAACGATTCTACCCTAGCTGATCTCGCTGCTGTCTCGCCATTTGTCTGCCAGTTCAAGCATATGTTTACATCTTTTGACACCGCAATCTTTGCGCCCCTTGCGCATGTCTTACACTGAGTTGGATACCTCTTGTGTATCGAAGACGCTCCAACAAATGCTCCGTCAACTTCCTTGGATGTTCAAAATCTCAGATGCACTGTATAGGGAAAATTAGGCAGAGCATGCCGATCACCTGTGCACCAATAGCTTCGTATCGAAATCTCTGAGATCCACACTGCTCGTACTGTGCCTGGTCGGGGATCTGTGCCGGCCTTATGGACAATTTCGTGAACACTGTGGACACTGGATTCCCCAAGTGAAAAGTCCTATGCATATTATACCTAATTATACAATATAATCATAAAGTAGAGATTATTAAATACTATATTTAAAAAAGAAAACCAAACAATATATATATATATACGTATATATATATAATACATATGCAAATGTAATATATTTATATACACTTGGTGTACAAAAGCACTGGCTTGACACTCAAACATCACAGCAAAACAGTCTGACCCTTTAATTGGACATCGCTGTCTTTGGAAAGAGAAATCTCGGAGCCCAGCAAACTCTCGATGACCACAGCATAGTCTTTTGGCCTCGGATGACACAAGTTGAAACCACACAGCTGGCACGACTTTCAAACAACCTTTCACAACCATTCATATCTGATATATTTTTCACCGGCCTGAGAGTTTATTCGTTGCACATTTCATCAACGTTCCTCTCATCTCTTCAAATATGCATGACTTGCCGATCTACGCGGGACTTCGCATGACTTGGCTGCCCAAACGTCACTTGTTCCATGTCGTCAGCCT
>CAMXCT020006630.1:290000-292500 GCA_947184155.2 Cladocopium goreaui | reverse complement strand
CCCAGCTCTGCTTTTCATCTGTCCATATTGTCGGAAGTTTGACGTCTAAACTTCCTTCGATTACTGTATATAATTTTAAATATTCGTCTTTTGCTGCATTTGCATGCGTTTGCATGCATTTGCTGCGTGCGCTTGAGTATTGCTTGCACAATCTTGCACGTGTCCTTGGGATCTGCCAGAATCGTGCCCAAATCAAGTACACCAGAAAGACGAGCACAGCTGAAAAGTCAAGCCAGCCTTAAAGTGCAGGTGACGAAAGGCCGTGTGAAGACATCCGACATCCGACATTTCAACACAAATCCTTTTCCACCTTGAAAAGGGACGTGTAAGTGTTGGCCTTACTGGTGTTGACTGGCTTAGAACAATCTGTAGATACCTTTTCTGGTCTTTTTTTCTTCAGCTTCATCTCATGTTTCCTACATGACGTGCAATGGGATCTTGAAAAAAGATTCTGTGTGGATATGTGTGGTGTGTTCATTGACGTGTAGAAGGTTTGGTTGTGCTAGCTCCCAGGCCGAAGATTCCAGTGAGGTCTTTCAGTGGCATGCCTGTCAGCTCAGGAAGTCAATTAAAAAATCAAGACGCAAGAAAACAAATCAGAACAATATCTAACGAAATGACACATAAATAGACATGATTCACATTCCGTGGGGAAAACGTGGAATCGCATCCCGAATGTGCATGCTCAGTCTGACACATAGAGAATGTTTTGGGAAGCAGGTTGCATTCAGCAAAAACAAAACCCGCAGCCTTCACAACCCAAGCGCACCACACGTTCTTGGCGGCACAGTTCTATGAGCGAAATGTCGGCAAGACACGTTTCACATTTCTATGGTATATTTTGACATGGAATCAAGCTGCCGGTAGGAACTAGATTTTTGATGATTTTTGAGCACTTGTTTCAATTTCCCTTCTTGGCTGCAACAGCATAGCATCTTTGAAATCTGCAAACAATCTATATACAGTAATTCTTCCAGGATCCAATCATCCATTTGTAAGTCTGCTTTAGCCCCCTAGTTTTCGCATAGCAACATGTAGGTCGAAGGCCCTCATACTGCAGATACGAGTATGATCAGATTTGGATGAGTCCAATAAGAGCAAAGTCTTGGCAGCAGACTGATTGGATCGATGATATCGGCATCAGCATATTCACCTGGCAGGGGGTTGATGGGTGGACATGCTCCTCTTTAGGCAATCACTTCGTATGATTCCACGTGGAAAATGCAAAAGATTGAGGTCTCACGGCTTCACCGTGTTCAGGTGCAAGGTGATGCATTGAAGCACTGTGATGCACTGTGTATCTTGAGATTTTCCAGACAGCAGAGCGGGCAGAGCAGACACTGAGCCCAAGACCCAAATTTCCGATGGTCGTCTTCAGCAGAAACTGACGCACAGCGGTGGCTTGGGCAAAGTTTGGTTTCTGCTGTCAGCACCGTTCATCGAACCGTTGTCAATGTATGATACTGCATGATACTGTGTGTCCAATAACGTCAGATTATGTCAATGTTCAGCCTGTTGCTATTTTGCTACTACAATCTATTACAGCATTGAGAAGGCAGCGCACAGCTAATCCGCACACACTAGACAAAATTGGATCTTTGAAGAGATCCATCAGGAACTGAGTCCTTTAACGTGCAACCAGCCTCGACAATTTGACCTAAAGTAGATCTCGTGGTTGTACTTCGTGAATATAATGAAGGTCTTCTGAAAATCTCCAACGTAGCCCAAACCAGACGCCAAAAACGGCAAATAAATGCAAATAAATCGTCATCCAAAATCAGATTGCGGCGACCGTGTCAAACCATGTAAAATAAATTGTTTGGAAGCGGCGTGGTGGTTCTTGGGCTAGCCACGTCTCATCACAAGGAAAATTGCAAGCACGTTTTCACCCCCATACTGTCTGGTCTTCGTCGGCCAGGACAGACAGTGATGGGTTCCTGGCCCCCTGCTTTATTAAAAGGAGATAAGAAAGAAAAAGAAAAAAGGAGAAGTTTTACATCTATTTAGATGTTACACACGCACACGAGTCATCACATGCGCCATGCATCCCCATGCATCCCCATGCGTCCCCATGCGTCCCCATGCGTCCCCATGCGTCCCCATGCGTCCCCATGCGTCCCCATGCGTCCCCATGCGTCCCGGCATGTCGGGTTCTTCTTGGATCCTGTGTCTCTCTGTGTCTCTCGCCTGACCGGTGTCGGGGCCAAAGTTTCCCAGCCAGCAGAATGCGACCAAAGGACCCGTGATGCCAGCCTCAGGAGCGAGGCTTGAGCAATGGCATGGATGAGAGGTTTAGTCTGTTCAGTTGTAGAATTCACACCATTTCACCATGTTCGCGGTGTCTTGCAGTCTTGCAGATCACTGTAAGTTGTGTCAATTTTAAAGTTCGTTCTCGTAGAATTTTGTGGGTGTACAGGACCGTTGTGGTTGAAGTCTGATATCATTCTGTGCACATGACATCACATGACAATGGCGTCTGCTGCATTTCTTTCTGGTAGAT
>CAMXCT020006630.1:257500-285000 GCA_947184155.2 Cladocopium goreaui | reverse complement strand
AATTGCCACTGGCAAGTATCTCACATGGTCACTGTTGAAAGATGTTGAAAGCATTGCAACAACGTTGTCAGTCATATGTTGTCACGCTCCGGCATTCCGGGCATTCTGTTCCACAGCGCTGTGTGTCCCAGACTCAGCGTGAATTTTTATCGCAGCCTTCTCACGTGAGCACCTAAGTTGTGCAAAATCGCACCGGCGCACAGAAAAAAAAGACTGCAGATTTGTTTAGACGAGGTTTAGATAAAAACTTGATTCATTTGAAACGTGATACACGGTAATTCAGATACATCATTTCTCATCATATTTCATCATAATATGTATTCAATTGTATTCATATGTCTAGATTCTAGATTGCTCAAAAATCATGTCGCCTTCTGGAATGGGTTGGACATGGTTGGACTATGCCGACTATGCAGTGCAAATGGAATGGACTAGTCGGAATATGTCGGAATATGTCGGAATATGCCGGAATATGTCGGAATTGTGCAAGTGTTCAGATTGTTCAGCGAAGAAAACCATGCGATATGGTCGTGGCATCCATGCTCAGGTCCCCGTGCCATCGGAAGGGCACAGTGATCCCAATGGTCATCACCAAGGCATATACCACGCTGTAGGTCCATACCCGAGCCTCAGCTGAGATGTCTCAGAGGTGTTCAATGATTTTCAGATGTAGAATGTCGAATCTCAATCAACGATGATCAAAGATGTACAGCAGGATTTCTGCTTCAAACTGAACTGCTATGTATCTCACGCCTCACCCCCCTCAACAAAGAACTTGCTGACTGTTTGAAAGGTCACACAAGCTGAAGTGACCACACATGACAACACATTACCACTCCACTAGGTTTTATTGGTGGTCGCAGCAAAGTGAAGGATCGTCGATCTGCTCAAATTTTGCTGTCCATTTGACTTGTTTGTTCAGATAGTATGGACATATATGGACAAATGAGTGCTATTCAAGTGGCAAAGACCATCTTCACTGCAGGATTGCATTGCCATGCATTGCCACATCATGACGTGACCAAAGACAAAAAACCGGAGCTTGGCTGACAAACCGGAATCTGAAGTGCATCAAGATTGCATGAAATTTACAGGAACTGCTAGGAGCCATAATGAACATTCCTCATCCACAGCGGTATTTCTTGGGCGCTGGCAAATTGGCTGCTCTTGTCAAAGTTCAGCTCAGCACATCCGGCCTGCTAACGACTGCTAACGACTGCTAACGACTGCTGTTGAAAGCCGGCACCAGGTTCTGTGTCAGACGCGCGCACTCTGGCATTGACCATTGCCATCCATTGCCGGCCCAATGGCTTGTCCAATCTTCAAAGTCAGCCCGGTCAGCCGGTCAGGTTGTTTCAAATGGAGTTTGATCACGTTTGACTCTGCAAAACCTCACATTTGAGTGGCAACAGATTGCTCTGGCAGTCTCGTTCTGCATCTGCTGCCTGCTCGGCCCAATACTCCAAAGCGGCCTGTCAAAACTTTCATCACCATGGCTACAAGAAGTGCATGTCTTGCTAGAAGAATTGTTTGACAACATAAGCAAGAAACGACTGCTGTAGATCTGCAACATCTGCAACACAACACATTCATTTGCAAACATTGCCGTGCACCCATCAATGCGCTGCCTGCCAAGACATTCTTCTTTGAAGAATCACTGGTCTGGCAGCGAAGACACAGTCCATAAATGTCCGAAATAGCTCTACAACTTGGACAATTGCTGCGCTCAATTCTGGATCTGCAACATGCTCTAATGCATTGCAACATGCTGCAATATGTGACATGGCACTTAAAAACAAATGCTGACACCGTGTGACAAGTGCATGTCATGCTACGTTCTGTGCACATGTGACTTGATATATCTTGATATGGTTTGTGGCTTGATGTGACTTGAATGTCAGCACTTCCCAAGTTTGGCTGCATGCTGTTGCCACTTGCACCAAGCGGCAGCTCACGGCGTGGACGCAATTCAGTGCATCTCTGTCAAAGAGCAGATTTGAGCTTTGTATACTTCGTAAGACTTAGTTCACAAACATGTTTACACTAATTTCATTGACATGTTTTCATTTGTGGCTCTGTATACAGCTTCATTGCCAAAGGTTGTTGCTTCCATGACTGATTGAGCTGTGTCTAGTGACTGAAATGTGCTACTGCCAGTGCCATACAGCTATCATTCTTGGGACTGAACCAGAACTTGCAGCAACAGTTGTTTGGAGATTGGTTTGCAGCATCAAACCGTTTGCAAAGGAAAATGCCGCTTCTTGTTTTGAAGACAGTTGATTAAGCATGATTAACCTATGCTTTGCATTCCAGAAAACATCATGAACATTCATACTTGAATAAATTCTAGAAGGACAACACCTTCACATGATGTGCTCCCATGGCTTTATCATGGACATCTGGGCATCTGTCTCGGCACCTGCCAAATTGCAAAAGGGTGGAAACCACCACGACACAACAAGTTCCTGAGACTCATACTGCTTGGGTCCAGTTCAATCATGTTCAAATTCACACCAAAGTGACAAGCAACGTGACAAGCAAAGTGACAAGGTGTGACAAAGCAATAGCATCAATAGCATGAGCATGTTTTCACTCTGCACGGGCGTGTCTTCGAAACCTGCACGGCAAGGACAAGACAATGTTTTGTGTCAAAGCATGTCAGTATATGTTTTGTGCAAACAAATCAACCAAAACAATGTATCTGCCGTGATCTTGTGGACAAAACAGCAAGATAATGGTGGTCGGATGGTCGCAGGACAGACGTTGCTGCTTGATTTTCATGTGCGTGACAGTGCGATTATGGCTCTAGCTGCACCTCGCCATGTCTAATCATACTCCCTGCCAAAAAAGACACAGCAAACCCATTTCAGAAGAAATCAAGCAAATCACAACACGGCCAGAAGAGTATTCGAATATTCTCCAATGTATTCCAACATACATCCAATATTCCATCTACCACCAACATTCCAGAACTTGCCACAACAAGCGTTTCACAATACCTGCGTGAAAAATCCAAACAAACGTGCTATTTGTGCAATATGATCTCAACCGTGGAGAAATGCAGGGCATGCCGGAGTCATCCTAGAAGCAAAATTCAAATCAAACATAAAAACATATAAAAAGTAAAACAAATCACCTACCGTAAAACAGTCAAAAACAGATCAACACATTTGGTGGATAAAACAGATTTTGACTTCCATCTTCCTACCCTGCCGAGGTCAACGGTTGAAGGTCAATGGTTTCAGTCGGGAGTCCCGGGCTCGAATTCACGTTTTGATGTTTTGATTGTGTTGTGCATCTCTTTTCACTGCCAGAATCCAGAATCTGCCGGAACACTGGGTTTCAGCGCAACCCTAAACTGTCGCAATCCGATTTTACAATATTTTACAATCACATTCACCTCATTCCAAAGCGAGCGCATTGTGCTGGAGAAAAAAAGGATACGTGTTGTTGTTATGGACATCTTTCGAGAAGGTTTCTTCTCTGTTACACTGTTGCCCCAAGGTCTGATCCGCAAAACAGAATGAATCCATATGGATTCTTATTGCCAAGAACATCAAGAACTTGTCAGTGACGTGCAAGTAGGGTCAAACAATTTAAACATCTTGCGCTGGACTCGTGCCAAAGGCGCAACAACTTTGACCCTCAAGAAGGAAATCAAACTGAACATTTGACATCTTTTCAACTTTTTCTTTGGGCACCTATTTTCCTCAACGCGCTTTTTCAACTTCAAAAGACTGCGCTTTCTTTATATTTCTCATATTTACATCCAACTTTTTGATGCAGCTTGCACTTTGCCTGCACACTGAATGTACTCAATCAAGCAAACGGTATAACATGCAATAACTGAATTATCATACGGTTCATTACAGTTTGGCTATGCTGCCATCTTTGGAGAATACCATGTTGCAACTTGAAACATCTTGAAACAGTGTACTGTAATCTATTTCTCATGGCCACATCTCCCCAAGCTGCGTCCCAGCTTCCAATCTTGGAACCTGTTTCGCAGCGAATGAACATGTGTTCCGGTACTCCTATTTTTTCTTTTTGACTTGTGATTTTGGAACACTCACTGCTGTTGGGTTGCAAAGCTGGGTCAACTTTTTTTCTGCGCTTCCCTTTCATTGTCAACCTCCCTTCTGACCTACTGAGGAAAATGAAAGCATTTCCTTTGAAATCAATAAATTTTTATATCCAAATTATGGGTAATAAAATTATATACGAAAAATAGCTAAAATAAAATCATATTTAAAAGATGATATGTAGTTAAATTATATATATAAGATAGTATGATAGAACATAATATTAAAACATAGCATATAAATGCATATAATAAGGTTATCGGGAAAAATATATATCCTGAGACGCACATTCAATAGAATGCGGTGTGCGTTTTTTACCTCTCTATTTAGTCAGTTCTTCAGCGCCTGGTGCTGCACATGCTCTAGGACGGAAAAGAAACGGCTATGTTTGTTACTTGACTTTCTTAGTTTCATTATTTTTCTCTTCAAAAAAATATCGATGTGCACATCAAACATAATATGCGTATTACAAACACATGCTTTATTTTATCGCTGTCATGTCTTAATCTTAACCCCACAAGAAAAATATTCATGCAAACCAATGTATCTCAATAAACATTCCTTGCTTCAGTTTCTTCATCCTCAAAACTCAAATTGAAGTGTTTTTTTGATTCTGTTTTTTGGGGGGTTCGGATGGGTTCGGGACAAAATAAGTAAACAAAATCAAGGACATTTGTCATTTACGTTTTTGTGGGTTGGGGAAATAATTTGTAAAGCAAGTGAAGCATACATTTATTCTGATGCATTTTTGCATTTGTAGAATGAAACATCATTTTTGTTTATGCCGTCGCCGCCCCTAGCGGCCCCGGGGATTTTGAACATTTTTACTTCTTCTGTCATGTCTGCGACTCAGCCGTCAACTTGGATCTCAACATCAGGTATCGGGGTGGGGTGGGGTTGGGGTAAGGTGGGGCGGGGTTGATAACGTTCGGTCTCCTTGGCACATGCAGTTGACACTACATTGGCACATGGTGGGGTGGGGTGGGGTGGGATGTTTACGTTCCTTGCAAGTGGATCACACAGCTGCTGCTACGTTGTTATCCTTTCTTGCAAGTGGTACACACACTGGCTGCTATGTTGTTAACCTTTCTTGCAATTGATATACGCAGTTGCTGCACGACTCACGGGACGCAGTGCATGGACATGAAATGGTAATCCTTGAAAAAGTATGTCCAGAAGGAACTGTGTTTGAAGAAGCCTAATGGACTGCTGAATAAAGAGATTTCCGAATATGTTTACAGTTTTGCTGGCGGTCCAATACAAATGGAAAGCGCCAGCTGAGGGAGCTGGGTAAGTTGGCACGCAACACTTGGATGAAGTGTCCCCCATGTCGCATGTCTACATGCATGCCACTAAAATCCACCAAACATGCCAGTTTTTTTGCGTTTAGGACTTGGAATTCATGATTTACACCACTGGAAATACGACTTAACACAGATAAAAATACTGTAAAACGCAGGACAAAATGAAATACTCAAAAAATAGGTCGAACAAGAAAGTGCTGTAAGGGTTGTGAAGCGCCCAAAGAAGGAACAAATGAAAAGAGGTAAAAGGCGCGGGGCCGTTACAGGCGGCGTCCTTTTTAAAGCATCATTTATTCTGAGGCATTTTTGCATTTGTAGAATGAAACATCATGTTTGTTTATTTTTTGCCAAGGGCTGGGGAAAAGAAGATGAAATGTTTCACTGATTCTTTACGCACCATTTTGCCGGTGGTTGGAAAAACTAACAGGAACAAACAAAAATGAAACACGTCGAAGAATTCCTTTTGAACATTGGCTGGATTTCATGTTCGCTCAAACATGTGGTTTTGACCGAGCAAACAAACATGGAACCGACAAGGGCTTCAAAATGTGGTAGTTGATGAACATCAAATTTACCCGGCTTAAACTTGCTGCAACCTGGAACTTCCATGTCGGTCATCCAAGTCCAGTCTGGACTAATGGAATTTAAGAGGAAAGGAAACCCAAACCAAGACCTACAAAAGGATGTATGCAGCATGATGGGAACCAACATGGAACCCAACCGAAATATGAATAGAAACTGAATGGGGCAGGGGCCCAAACGGACAAAACCAGCAGGTCCATTTCTCGATCAAATTCAAAACTACTTGCTTTCATGACTCGAAGATTTTTTTGGGTCATGTCGGGTCAGGGCAATGAAATGCGAATACACTGGGGGTTAGAGGCCGGGAAACCCAAACCAATTGAACTCAACTTGGTGCAAGCGAGTAAAGTAATCTGCAAACATTAGCCCATCGTCCAGTTTCATGTTAGTGGCAAGGGGGCATCGGTGTTTTTTTTTCTTTGGGTCTTTGCGGGACAATGAAACATACATGAACCAGATATTTATTCATTGTATCCAGAATATTTTCGGAGTCGGAAAGAAACGAGGAATCACATAACAATAACAATCATTGAATTTCCTTTTTGGGCCGCGGAAATAAAACATCCATTGTACACCATCCTTGTAGACATCAATTTGGGCCTAAGAAAGAATGACAAACAACCAGTTGAACCATCTAGAGCATTTATGTTTACCACATTTTGTGGTATTTGTGAGTTCCATTGGTTTAGCAATTGGCCTGTCCAAACAAACAAATATACCAGTTAAATGACTTGGCCCTCTGGTCCATGTAAGTAATCAAAATCACTTGCATTCTTCGAGCCAATCTTAGTCATGAAAACTAAGAACATAATCAACATGTAAAAGCAAATAGGTGTCACTTCCAAAAACTAGTCCTAGCTCTAGGCATGATATACTTATTTTCCACGGCGGTTTGCTTGTATTGCAAAGGACAGCTACGCCAAGTTTTAGCGTGATCTTCGTGCACGTTCAACTCACTCCAAATTCGGCTTTGCCCTAAACATAGATTTGATCGATGATTTCCCTCTAGACTCTAAACTAAATTCCACTTTTGTGTGAAACATCAAAGGTTAAAAAACCACTGAAGGATATGAATCGGAAATAAGAGGAAATACAAGAATGAAGGGGGGAACCAATGAAGTTCAAGGACGATGAAAGGAGATGAAGGCACATAGCAGGAAAACGGAAGGTACATGAATGAAAGGAAGTAGAAATGGAAACAGAGAAGAAAATCAAAGGGAATAGGACTCGGAATTACGGGAGAATGAAAGTAAAATGGCTTGTAAACTGAATGGAAAATAAAGAGGATTAATGGGAATCAACCAAAATGAACGGGAATACAAGCAGGAAATGAAGAACATTGAAAGGGAACCTTAAGTGGGCATCAAAAGGGTGAAAAGACAATGCATGGAACATAAAGTAAGATAACATTATAGAAAATTGTAAAATCAACGTCAAAGGAAAAGTCAGCAAAACAAAAAGGCATAGGAATGACACACGAAGGAACACTGAATACGAAAGAAAGGAAAACACATGGGAAACTGGGAGGACAATCACAGAAACTGAAAGGAAGCTACATGGAACTTAAATACAACTTTAAGCCTTTAAGCAAACAGAAAAATATTGTAATATGAACGCAAAATGTGCAGGAACAAAAGTTCAAAACAAAAAAAGGATCATGAAAGGGAATCAGTGTTTCAGGAAAGTCACTGCAGCTTCTTCGCATGTTTCGGTCTTGTAAGACTAAATTTAAATGGGACAGAACCATTATACCATGAACAGGAGCGGAAAATTGGATTTGGAAACAAAGGAAAACGATTTGGAAGTATAAATGGAAGAGCATGGGAGCAGGAAATAAAGGATGATGAAAGACACCTCAATGGATCATGAAAAAAGATAAGAAAAGGGGAATGAAATCAACATCAAGCGAAAATCTAAGGTGAAGGGCATTTGAAAAGATGAATGAGAAATTAAATCAAATAAAAGGGAAGAGGAATGGGAAAGAAGGCAAAATTGTAGGAAAACAGAGGGAAATGGAACATTACGGGAAGTTGAAAGGTAAAGGAGTGAAAGAAAATAAGAATCTGAAACAGACTGAAGGGAGTAGGGATGGGAAATAAAGGAAATATAGAAGGAATGGAACGTAGAGGAAAATGAAAGAAATTTGAATGGGAAATAAAGGATCATGAATTGGAAATGAATGGAACATGACGCGCGACACATTATACCGAACCTACCCTGCCACACTGAACCCCCCATTTCCAACCAAACTCCGGCCTCCACTGCAAAAATCTGCACAGGATGGAGAAACAGCGTCTCAGCCTGCCTTAAGGCAGAAAGAAACCAAAAGAAACCAATCTCATCCCAAAAAGCATGCCCTTTGCTGCGCCCAAACTAGAAGGATCCTGCAGTTTCAGCATTGGATTCGTCAAACCGTGCATCTTTTCGCACCTTCGGCTTGCAAACGGCATGCGATAGTAAACTTGAGAAACTTGCAAATGTGTAGGTTTGAAGGCTTCAGCTGGACCTTTTGTTCAAACATGTACTTCGTTGGATGACTGCGCATCCGCACATCATCGTTTGATGCCTTCAACATCGGGCACATCGCAGATGCCTTCTGCTTAAAGGTTAAACAATGCAGATGTGCCAGTGAAACAGGACAGCATTGGACTAACCTAGTAGAACTTGGTTTCAGCGCTTCGGCAACATTTTCGATGAACATCCAGCAACCGTCAGGAACCTCGATCTTTATCCTCTTTTGATCTCTTTGGATACTTTGATATACTTTGCTATTTTGGCATATTTTTGCTATTTCAATGCTCTCCGGGTGTATGGTTTTTGACTACTTTCCTGACTGTACATGAGCCAATGCCTCATAGGTTTGACGTTTCACACATCGACAAGATTCCGCGCGCCGGCGGGATGGATATTGAAACAGCCAGAGGAGTTGCATGATGAGCGCAGCCAAGACCAATAGGAAGACCAGCAGCTGGATTGGGGAAGGCTCCCTGAGCGTGGATCATGTTCAGCTCAGCGTGCAGCTGTTCTGGGTTAATTGCGGCAGTTGGGGTTTGTTCATCTTAGTTCTTTGGCGTGCGCAAAGCTGGCAACAAGCTCCAAACTTGGTGACACAAACTTCTTCTGCAGCTTTGCATCGTTTTGCACAGCCAAGTATGCGCCACATACATTGATATCATGTGTTTAATGGAGGCTACAGTCCAAAGGCCTATCTTTTGGAGCGCGCCCCAACCCTACGGCGTATCTCTGCAGGTGTCCATACTTGAAGATATAAAACCGATATCTAAACCTGCTCGGTTCAAAGCGAAAGAATTTGCTTCAACACCAACGACAACGGACCCATTGGATGATTCGGAGCAGATGGCAACCGGAATTTTTGACTCTTCACCCTTCCCAGGTCTTGCCAAGTATCTTGACCAGAGTTAGCCACGCACCCCAACAAATGCCGCCGCAAACGTAGATGTACATGTAGGCCAGGGGGCAGCAAAGGAAGGCTAAGAGAAGCTGTAATGGACCGTCGCCGAAGGAGAGCACGCAGTTGATCATTCGAAGCAGAAGCGGGTATGTCAATGGAAATGCCAAAACGAAAACAAGCACCCACCCGACAATTTGCGTGATCATGTACTCACTCACGGATCTGTATCCGGCCAGTTTGGCTGAGCTGGCACAAGGCCCATTGTCACATCCCAGCACATTGACGCTGGAATAAAAAATCATTGGCAGGAATGCGACTAAACAAATGTGATACGGCACTGAAAGTTCATCTCCAATCTGAGAGATCACGAATTCACGCAGGTTGCCCCGGATGAATGCGTTGAAGCGGACCAAAGGATCTTCTTGCAACGGTTCGAATCGTTGAAGAACCACCTGCGCCGGTTGAGCAGGGCAAAAGGTCAAAACGACGACACACACACACACACACCAAAGTTTAAAAGCGATGACCCTCCCTTGTCTCCTCTCCAAACACAGAACTCGCAGCTTGAAAAAAAAACACCGTCCACAACCTTCAATGCACTTGAATGCCGTGCAAACCATTGGACTCTTGTAAGCGTTGTAAGTCATGCTTGTAAGACTTGCAAGAAACCTTGACTTGCGGAACAGAGTTGTGTGACACTCCTGGAGACACTCTACAGTAAGACTTGGGAAAAAACTCTTGTAAGACACCCTTGGATGACACTCTCGTGAAACACTCTTGGATGACCCTTGCAGGACACTCTTGTGAAACAGGTTTGCAAAACAGTCATGTGAAACAAATCCGCGCGACACACTTATGAAACACTTCGGTGTGACACGTGCAAACCACTCGTATAGCACTTTTGCGAGACACTCTTGTGAAATTTCCTTGTCCTTTTGTCTACACCCGTGAAATCTAACAAAACAGGACTTTGGCACCAACTCATTAACATAGCATCCGGTGCCGTTGAGCACCCCGGGGAAAAGGAATTAGGTAGATTTTGGGACCATTGGGCACCAACTCATTAACATAGCACCCGGTGCCGTTGAGCTAATAATTTGCATTCCCCAGGAAATGGAGATCAAAAAATTGCGATGGGTGCTAACATGGCACCTGAAAAAGACTGACCTAGCTAGAATCCAGGAAGGATCAGGAAGGCAGAAATGCTATGTTAGCATCGATTTGCTCAGAAAACATGTCCATACCCCTCACAGCACTATGAAAACTTGTTCTTGAACATGCTGTACAGCTGCTATGTTAGGTGCCCATTGTTTCCCCATAGCGCGTTCCATTTGTTTGAACTGGCAAAGGTCTGGAGATGCTAAAATTATACCCTGAAATAAGAAAAACTGCTTTTCCGATCTCAAAATCAATAATTAAAATATTGCCAAAAATTGGATTTCGAAGCTTCCCCCTAATACTAAATTAAAACCCTTAATAATAAAACTATTTTTTCCGATCTCAAAATCAATGAAATTTCCGTATATAACGCAATTAAAATACTGCCAAAAATTGGATTTCGACGCTTCCCCCTAATACTAAATTAAGACCATTAATAATAAAAACTAGTCTGTTCGATTTCAAAATCAATAAAAATTCCTTATATAACCCAAAAAAATATGGCCAAAAATTGGATTTCGAAGCTTCCCCCTAATAATAAACACCCCGGGGCTGACTAGTTTTTAGTATTAGGGTGGAAAACCCACAAATGGTAGCTTTATTCTTAAACAATTTTCTAAAGGGGATCAATTAAAAGTCAAAGTGGCCAATCTGAAATTTTCCAAAATTGGAGATGAACACTAGTTTTTAGTATTTGGGCGGGGTTTAGTAATAGGAGGAAGGGGTTAGTTGTTCTCTTGGGGTGGGTGTCCTTTCCAATCACGCACCCCACACCCCTGACGTTTGTGCATTCCACCCTAGAATGCTGTTCGTTTGTGCATTCACCTAGATGTGCGTTCCACCCCAGAAAGCTAACTTAACAATTCGGGGATGAGCCCTTACGCAGGATTCAGCTTTGGCACCAACTCATTAACATAGTTGAGCACCCCGGGGAAAAGGAATTAGGTAGATTTTGGGACCATTGGGCACCAACTCATTAACATAGCACCCGGTGCCGTTGAGCTAATAATTTGCATTCCCCAGGAAATGGAGATCAAAAAAATTGCGATGGGTGCTAACATGGCACCTGAAAAAGACTGACCTAGCTAGAATCCAGGAAGGATCAGGAAGGCAGAAATGCTATGTTAGCATCAATTTGCTCAGAAAACATGTCCATACCCCTCACAGCACTATGAAAACTTGTTCTTGAACATGCTGTACAGCTGCTATGTTAGGTGCTCATTGTTTCCCCATAGCTCATTCCATTTGTTTGAACTGGCAAAGGTCTGGAGATGCTATGTTAAGCACATAATCCCTTCCTCCTAATACTAAATGTCCCCCCCTAATAATAAACACGGCAGGTAGTTTTTAGTATTAGGGTGGTATTTATTTTGGGAACCCTATTGATAAAATTATACCCTGAAATAAGAAAAACCGTTTTTCCGATCTCAAAATCAATTAAATTTCCTTATATAACGTAATTAAAATATTGCCAAAAATTGGATTTCGCCGCTTCACCCTAATACTAGATTAAAACCCTTAATAATACTAGACGACGGTTGGCCCGAGAGCGAAAAAGATGTTTTTGAAGCAGCTCTGAGGATGGTAGTCGTAAAAGATAGTCGGTGAATAGTTGGTGAATTTTATATGAGCCATGGAAGGATATGGTGTGAAAAAGTAAGATTGATTAAGAAGAGGATACTTGGTAAAGGGCATCAGATGACACGTGTCTTGCAACCACAGAGAGAAAGAGGGAGGAGGGAGAGAGAGAGAGAGAGAGACAGAAGGAAAGGGGGGTATATAGAAAGAAAACATGGAGAAATATAATGTGAGCAACAAAAATGCACAGGAGCCTCGGTACCATGATGCTGCGAACGACATTTGTTATCTCATTTTACTAAAGCAATTCCTACACACATTGCCGAAAAAGCTCGGCACCATCATTCCGTGGATGTGAAGAAACGCGACGCTTTTATACAGAGACGCTTTTATACAGAAACGCTTTTACACACAGACGCTTTTACACACAGACACTTTTACACACAGACGCTTTCACACAGAGACGCTTTTACACGCACAAAAACTTTTACACACAGACGCTTTTACAGACGGACACTATTACACACAGACCCTTTTACACACATATTGTTTTACACACAGACGCTTTTACACATAAAGGCTTTTACACACAGAAGCTTTTACACGCAGACACTTTTACAGACAGACATTTTTACACACATACCCAACAGACACATTTACACACAGGCACGTTTACACGCAGAAGATTTTACACCAAGACGCTTTTCCGCACAGAAGCTTTTACTGACACACTCTTGTACACACAGACGCTCTTACAGACAAAACCCGTTACACACAGGTGCTTTTACAGGCCGACGCTTACAGACAAAATCCGTGACAGACCAACACGAAATGATGTTTTGAAATCGCAGTGAAACGTCGTGGCTCAGAAGTGCCAACCTTAGTGCGTAGCACAGCGCTGAACACATTCCAGTAATTTGCTTTACTCCAAGACCAAAAAACATCCATCAAGAACCCTGAATGTAATGTGAAATGTCCGCAGACGCGTGCAACAGAGCTCGATGCCATCAGGTGCTTGATGTCAAAAACAGAAAAGTTTGAGTTGTAGACGAAATAAATGTCATTGAGCAACACTCGTTGGTCACAGCCTTGGTGTAGTGCTGTAGTGAACGGCACAATCAATAGAATGCCAACACAGCACAAGTCTTGACATCACAACTGCAAAACACAGCACAAGTTTGGAACCTGAATGGGAGCTGCGCCTCACTGAGACGGGTCATGCAAGATGCAGCGTCACGCCGTGATATCTAGAAGAAATTTTGATAGACGACAATGCACCTCACATAGAGATGCGCCAGAACACTCTGTTATTTTGAAGCAAGAGCCGCAAAGCGCGATCGTACAGACGTAAGCGCGATCGTACAGACAATCAATCCGTGCAGTCACATGCCACCTCAACAGAAACCAGAACTCTATTTTCAATGCAACCGTTCCATCAACGCGCTGCGCGTCGGTGGAGATACGCCCTTGAAAGTGACTCCGTCGTGCTCTGTCGGGAAGCTCATCTCTTGCTATTTCCGACAGAGCACGACGGAGTCACATTCAAGGGCGTATCTCCACCGACACGGGCTGTGTCTCTGGCAAGTTTGGCGACACGTGTTCTCTTCCGCGGAGATAGATGTCATCCAGACGACGACGCAAGGTGCCAGGTTCCATGTCATCAGCTAACTCCTCCGTGAGTCGAAGAGTCTCACGCGCCTTCTGTATTGCTGTCTCCCATTTTCTCTTGGATGTGCATGCAGTGGGATCTGGTAAAATGTTCCGTTAAAACACCAAAGTTGGACCTGGCGGTCGGGAAAAGGCCGCGTAACTTCACTTGAGGCTCTGACCAAACGATTCTTTTGTAGAAGATGCAGTTGAATGCCGCTCGCACAGACTTGTGCGGTAAAACTCCATGCTTGAATTGGAACAATCAGAAAACACAATCTCCAAAGAATGAATGCAACACCATGTCCACAAAGACAGAACATGGAACAATCACAAAACACAATCTCCAAAAAAATGCATGCAGGACTAATGCAGGAAGAAAGATGTCGACAGCATTGCTTTAAATGCATATCTGTATCCACTTGAGGCTCCGACCAGAGAACGTGGTTGCACAAACTCCATACTTAAATCCCACGGGACTGTATGATCCGACTAAAGACAAATCAATCCTCGCAGTCACATACCACCTCAACAGAAAACAGAAAATCAATTTGCAATCCAACCGTTGCATCTCTCAATCGCAGACTTTTACACATAGACGCTTTTGCACACAGACGCTTTTACACACAGACACTTTTACACGCAGATGCTTTTGCACACAAACACTTTTAGACACACGCTTTTGCGCACAGACGCTTTTACACACAGACTCCTTTACACACAGACGCTTTTGCGCACAGACGCTTTTACACACAGACTCCTTTACACACAGACGCTTTTACACACAGACACATTTACACACAGACCATTTTACACACAGACACTTTTACACACAGAAGCTTTTAAACACAGAAGCTTTTACACACAGAAGCTTTTACACACAGACACCTCTACACACAGACCATTTTACACACAAACGCTTTTACACACAGACACTTGTACACACAGACCATGTTACACACAATCACTTTTACACACAGACGCTTTTGCGCACAGACGCTTTTACACACAGACTCCTTTACACACAGACGCTTTTGCGCACAGACGCTTTTACACACAGACTCCTTTACACACAGATGCTTTTACACACAGACGCTTCTGCACACAGGCGCTTTTACACACAGACGCTTTTACACAGACACTTTCGCACACAGACCATTTTACACACAGACACTTTTACACACAGACGCTTTTACACGCAGATGCTTTTGCAGACAAACACTTTTAGACACACAGACGCTTTTGCGCACAGACGCTTTTACACACAGACTCCTTTACACACAGACGCTTTTGCGCACAGACGCTTTTACACACAGACTCCTTTACACACAGATGCTTTTACACACAGACGCTTCTGCACACAGACGCTTTTACACACAAACGCTTTTACACAGACACTTTCGCACACAGACCATTTTACACACAGACACTTTTACACACAGACGCTTTTACACGCAGATGCTTTTGCACACAAAAGCTTTTACACACAGAGGCTTTTACGCGCAGACAACTTTACACACAGACGCTTTTACACACAGACGCTTTTACATACAGAAGCTTTTACACACAGAGGCTTTAAAAACAGAAGCTTTTACACACAGAAGCTTTTACACACAGAGACCGGACCCGTGAAATCGCAATTTTTCCTCAGTTTTTGACGTCCAACGTGCATTTCGTGCGAAAGGGTTGCCCGTGACACCTCAAAATCGCAATTTTACCTCAGTTTTTGACGTCCAACGTCCATTTCGTGCGAAAGGGTTGCGATGGACTAACTAGAATCGCAATTTTTCCTCAGTTTTTGACGTCCAACGTCCATTTCGTGCGAAAGGGTTGCGATGGACTAACTAGAATCGCATTTTTTCCTCAGTTTTTGACGTTCAACGTCCATTTCGTGCGAAAGGGTTGCATTTGACTAACTAACATCGCAATTTTTCCTCAGTTTTTGACGTCCAACGTCCATTTCGTGCGACAGGGTTGCGAGGGGACAAGTTAAATCGCAATTTTTCCTCAGTTTTTGACGTCCAACGTCCATTTCGTGCGACAGGGTTGCGAGGGGACAAGTTAAATCGCAATTTTACCTCAGTTTTGGACGTCCAACGTCCATTTCGTGCGAAAGGGTTGCGTTTCGTGGCGCTCCGGCGGCACCGCCCTCGCCTTAAGAGAGAGATAGAAAGAAGAGCGAGGGGAGATCTGCAGATGTGAAGGTGTGAAGATGTAGATCTGCAGATGTGAGGGTGTGAAGATGTAGATCAGCAGATGTGAGCGTGTGAAGATGTAGTGCGATCAGCAGATCAGCAGTGAGGGTGTGAAGATGTAGATCAGCAGATGTGAAGGTGTGAAGATGTAGATCAGCAGATGTGAGGGTGTGAAGATGTAGATCAGCAGATAGTGAAGGTGTGAAGATGTAGATCAGCAGATGTGAAGGTGTGAAGATGTAGATCAGCAGATGTGAAGGTGTGAAGATGTAGATCAGCAGATGTGAAGGTGTGAAGATGTATTACAACGGTTGCTTTTTTACGCAGAACCCTTCGCAGGCGCTCTCGGGAAAAAACTATTTTTCCGATCTCAAAATCAAAAAAAAAATCCTTATATAACGCAATTAAAATATTGCCAAAAAATTGGATTTCGACGCTTCCCCCTAATACTAAATTAAAACCATTAATAATAAAAACTAGTCTGTTCGATTTCAAAATCAATAAAATTTCCTTATATAACCCAAATAGAATATTGTCAAAAATTGGATTTCGAAGCTTCCCCCCAATACTAAATTAAAACCCTTAATAATAAAAACTACTTTGTTCGATCTCAAAATCAATGAAATTTCCTCATATAACGCAAATAAAACATTGCCAAAAATTGGATTTCGAAGCTTCCCCCTAAGAATAAACACCCCGCGTTTGACTAGTTTTTAGTATTAGGGGGGGAAACCCACAAATGGTAGCTTTATTTTTAAATTGTTTTCTAAAGGGGACCCATTAAAGGTCAAAGTGGCCAATCTGAAATTTCCAAAATTGGAGATGAACACTAGTTTTTAGTATTTGGGCGAGGTTTAGTAGTAGGAGGAAGGGATTAGTTGTTCTCTTGGGGTGGGTGTCCTTCCCAATCACGCACCCCAACCCCCTGACGTTTGTGCATTCCACCGTACAATCCACCCTAGAACACTAACTTAACAATTCGGGGATGAGCCCTTACGCAGGATTCAGCTCTGGCACCAACTCATTAACATAGCATCCGGTGCCGTTGAGCACCCCGGGGAAAAGGAATTAGGTAGATTTTGGGACCATTGGGCACCAACTCATTAACATAGCGCCCGGTGCCGTTGAGCTAATAATTTGCTTCCCCAGGAAATGGAGATCAAAAAATGGCGATGGGTGCTAACATGGCACCTGAAAAAGACTGAACTAGCTAGAATCCAGGAAGGCAGAAATGCTATGTTAGCATCAATTTGCTCAGAAAACATGTCCATACCCCTCACAGCACTATGAAAACTTGTTCTTGAACATGCTGTACAGCTGCTATGTTAGGTGCCCATTGTTTCCCCATAGCTCATTCCATTTGTTTGAACTGGCAAAGGTCTGGAGATGCTAAGCACATAATCCCTTCCTCCTAATACTAAACGTCCCCGCTAATAATAAACACGGCAGGTAGTTTTTAGTATTAGGGTGGTATTTATTTTGGGAACCCTATAAATAAAATTATACCCTGAAAAAAATGTTTTTCCGATCTCAAAATCAAAAAAATCCTTAAATATCGTAATTAAAATATGGCCAAAAATTGGATTTCGACGCTTCCCCCTAATACTAGATTAAAACCATTAATAATAAAAACTAGTCTGTTCGATTTCAAAATCAATAAAAATTCCTTATATAACCCAAATAGAATATTGCCAAAAATTGGATTTCGAAGCTTCCCCCCAATACTAAATTAAATCCCTTAATAATAAAAACTAGTTTGTTCGATCTCAAAATCAATTAAATTTCCTTATATAACGCAAATAAAATATTGCCAAAAATTGGATTGCGACGCTTCACCCTAATACTAAATTGAAACCCTTAATAATAAAACTATTTTTCCGATCTCAAAATCAATGAAATTTCCTTATATAACGCAATTAAAATATTGCCAAGAATTGGATCTCGACGCTTCACCCTAATACTAATTTAAAACCTTTAATAATAAAAACTAGTTTGTTCGATCTCAGAATCAATTAAATTTCCTTATATAACGCAATAAAATTATTGCCACAAATTGGATTTCGAAGCTTCCCCCCAATACTAATTAAAAACCTTTAGCAATAAAAACTAGTTTGTTCGATCTCAAAATCAATTAAATTTCCTTAAATAACGCCATGAAAATATTGCCAAAAATTGGATTTCGAAGCTTCCCCCCAATACTAAATTAAAACCCTTAATAATAAAACTATTTTTTCCGATCTCAAAATCAATTAAATTTCCTTATATAACGCAATTAAAATATTGCCAAGAATTGGATCTCGACGCTTCACCCTAATACTAAATTAAAACCTTTAATAATAACAACTACTCTGTTCGATTTCAAAATCAATGAAATTTCCTTATATAACGCAATTAAAATATTGCCAAAAATTGGATTTCGACGCTTCCCCCTAATACTAAATTAAAACAATTAATAATAAAAACTAGTCTGTTCGATTTCAAAATCAATAAAATTTCCTTATATAACCCAAATAAAATATTGCCAAAAATTGGATTTCGAAGCTTCCCCCCAATACTAAATTAAGACCCTTAATAATAAAACTATTTTTCCGATCTCAAAATCAATGAAATTTCCTCATATAACGCAAATAAAACATTGCCAAAAATTGGATTTCGAAGCTTCCCCCTAAGAATAAACACCCCGCGTTTGACTAGTTTTTAGTATTAGGGGGGAAAACCCACAAATGGTAGCTTTATTTTTAAATTGTTTTCTAAAGGGGACCCATTAAAAGTCAAAGTGGCCAATCTGAAATTTCCAAAATTGGAGATTAACACTAGTTTTTAGTATTTGGGCGGGGTTTAGTAATAGGAGGAAGGGATTAGTTGTTCTCTTCGGGTGGGTGTCCTTCCCAATCACGCACCCCAACCCCCTGACGTTTGTGCATTCCACCGTGCCTAGAATGCTGTTCGTTTGTGCATTCCCCTAGATGTGCATTCCACCCTAGAAAACTAACTTAACAATTCGGGGATGAGCCCTTACGCAGGATTCAGCTCTGGCACCAACTCATTAACATAGCATCCGGTGCCGTTGAGCACCCCGGGGAAAAGGAATTAGGTAGATTTTGGGACCATTGGGCACCAACTCATTAACATAGCACCCGGTGCCGTTGAGCTAATAATTTGCATTCCCCAGGAAATGGAGATCAAAAAATGGCGATGGGTGCTAACATGGCACCTGAAAAAGACTGACCTAGCTAGAATCCAGGAAGGATCAGGAAGGCAGAAATGCTATATTAGCATCAATTTGCTCAGAAAACATGTCCATACCCCTCACAGCACTATGAAAACTTGTTCTTGAACATGCTGTACAGCTGCTATGTTAGGTGCCCATTGTTTCCCCATAGCTAATTCCATTTGTTTGAACTGGCAAAGGTCTGGAGATGCTATGTTAAGCACATAGTTGTTCTTTTGGGGTGGATGTCCTTCCCAATCACGCACCCCACACCCCTGACGTTTGTGCATTCCACCCTAGAATGCTGTTCGTTTGTGCATTCCCCTAGATGCGCATTCCACCCTAGAAAACTAACTTAACAATTCGGGGATGAGCCCTTACGGAGCCGCGGCCGATGCCAGGTTAGCATCAATCTGACCACATGAAACTGATGTCGTGCAGCTGCTATGTCAGCTGTTTGCAACGAAAAAACCGAAAGCTAACATATTGCAAAAAACTTTTTTATTTTTTGCAACAAGATGGTTTTCACGAGAGTACTTTTTTCTTCTTCCTTTCTCTTTCCCCACCCTCTTTTTGCCTTCTCTCTCACTCCTTCTCTTGTATTCTGTCTTTCTGTTCTCCTTCCATTCTTTTTGACGAAAACAGGAAAAAGAGGCAGTTAGATTTTCCAAAGAAGAGAAAACGGTGATCTTTTTTCTGGCGTACCGGGTCAGGAATGGCTAACAAAATACAGTGGGACTTTTTTCCACCAAATTGAATTAAAAACTTGAAGGCGCCGTTCTTGTTTTCACACAAGCTGACATCAACGGCCCCAATTCTCCATTGACTCTGTTCTCTTACGTTCTCTTCTGGTCCTCATGATGAGCCTAACTAGGGCTTCCCTACCACGCGTGTCCTTGCCCATGGCCTACAAATCCCTACAATATCCATCGGCTTTTTCGTAGCTAAAAACATTGCCCGCCTCGCCATCATCAACAGCAGATGGCAAAGGTGCTGCTGTCTTGTCCTCCATCCCCGAAAACAGCGCCGTGACCTCTGGACAGTCCAACGGCCGTAGGGCATAGAGAAAGATGACGTGAGAAAACATGAGCAAATCAAGCAGAAAGACCAGGTAAGGTGGATCGACATCAATTCTATTCCTTGTCGTTTTGCAAAACACGCATCACAACATCCAATCCAGAAGAAACGTATTCACCTTGAACTCATTCAACTCACGATGCGGCATTTTTTCGAATTTCTTGTGATCTTTCTGATTGGTATCGTTTCTGCATCGGACTTGCTCCTGACTTGTCCAAACAAAGTTGCAGCCGCCGTGCGATGAGCGTACAGAGTATGAAACTATGATTGGCAAATTTCGCATTTTTATGTTTTTCCTCTTTGTTCTACAGTGCTCAACGGTCATTTGCACGAAACGGCGCTGTTTATCCAAAATTCCAATAATCTGATACTTGGGTGAAGATAACGGAACCCGGTGCCTGATCCTGACAACAAGAAAATCCCTGCGCCCGGGCCTGCTCCTCTATGGAAGCACGATCTGAAGCCACTGTGCAGTGCGCTGCTCTCACATCAAAAGTTGACATCTGCTCCAGCATCAACTGATGGCTGAGAAACTTTGCTCGAAAGCAGAAGAAGCTGGGTATAGAAACGGGCAAGTAAGAGATGCCCGAAAACATCCAAACGTCAAAACTAGATACGAATGATTCCATGACAGGATTGTGCCCGAATATAGATTCAGACATCTCAGGAATGTCGTGCATCCATGCTGCACTGTAGTTGGGAAAAAGGTGGACCATGATCTCCAATATGCCTGCACTTGACAGATCCAGGAGAATTGTGGACAGCAACCACGGAGCTAACCAAAGAGGCATCAACTCAACTTTATCAGTGCCCCCATAACGCGCGCACGTTGCCAACTCTAGATTGCACCAAAGCCTTTCAAAGTATGTCTGATCCCACAAAACCAGCATCTTGGAAGATTGCGCAACAAAGACTGGCAAAGCATTGATCTGCTCTTTCTTCTTGTCCATGTCTGTTTGATGTATACAGATCCGATCAAGCCAACACGTTGGCAACGAGCGGCCCAAGGGAAGTTCGTGTCCGAAGATCAGGACGATTGCGAAGGTGACCATTGGAAAACAGACCAAACAGGGAAAGAGCAGCATACTTCCGCCCAAGCCAGTCACTCCCATGGATCCCACCAGCAAGGCAACTACAACGAACCATGCTGTGAAGGAGCATACGATTGCGAACTGCAAGTTGAAATACCTAGTGACAACATTTGACAAGATCTATCAAAATAAATGAAAATGTATCAAAATGTGACAAAATGTGACAAAATGGAACAAACTGTATCAAAATGTGACAAAAGGTATCGAAATGTATCTGAATGTATCCAAATGTGACACAATGCATCAAACTGTGATTAAATGCATCAAAACCTACAAAAATTTGACAACATGTATCAAAATGTGAGATGACAATATGTGACAAAATGTATCAAAATGCATCAAAATGTGACACGCTGCATCAAAATGTGACAAAATGTATCAACATGTATCTGTGGTTCATGGAAGCCTCACGCACAAATCGAGAAGTGCATCACAGGGTTGTACAGATTGGCCCCTGCAAACATGACATGCACTAATCTCAAGATCTTTTGACTTTGGGCTCAAGAAAAATATCGCTTTGGGCGGTTTGCACTTTTCCCCTTTTTCAACCTTAGCATCAAAATGTGACAAAATGTATCAAAACATATCAAAATGTGACCAAATGTATCAAAATGTGACAGAATGGATCAAACTGCATCAAAATGTGACAAACTGTATCAAAATCTGACAAAATGTGACACACTGCATTCACTGCATTCACTGCATCAAAATGTGACCAAATGCGACAAAATGTATCAAAATGCATCTGCATGTGACAAAATGTATCAAAATGTGAGATGACAATATATGGCAAAATGTATCAACATGTATCAAAATGTGACACGCTGCATCAAAATGTGACAAAATGTATCAACATGTATCTGTGGTTCATGGAAGCCTCACGCACAAATCGAGAAGTCCATCACAGGGTTGTGCAGATTGGCCCCTGCAAACATGACGCACTCATCTCAAGATCTTTTGACTTTTGGCTCAAGAAAAATATCGCTTGGGCGGTGAACTTTTCCCCTTTTTCAACCTTAGGTTATGAGCCGAAGAGGTTGAATTCGGGCTATACAATCTTTTCGCAATGAATCGCCGCAGGGAATCCTCCAAAGCCAGACGGCAAGAATCTCCCGACCAGACGCTGGACAGGTTGATTGAGATAGAGCGACGCATGATGGTGGTGGGCCCGGAGGAGATGGTTGCCAGTGTCCTGGAGCGAATCCAAGCTCATTGGAAATGCTCCCCTCCTGAGTGGGTGCTGAGGAGAAGTGGGTCAAGTTTTGCGGGTTAGAAGTGACATGGCAAGCGGCCGGCTTGCTTCTTGGACAGCCGTGCTACGCAGCCTCTTTGTTGAAGACGCGCCCGGAAGTGCGAGGAACGCAGTTTCCTTTCCCCAAGGTGGAGCTCGTGGAGGAGCTGAACATCACGGCAGAGGAGGTCCATGCAGCTCAGTCGGTGGTTGGGGAGTTGCCCTGGTTGTCGGCAAGAACGCGACCAGATCTCAGCTTTGGAGTGTTGTGGATGGGAAGAAGGGTTACGAAGTCACCGAGGCAAGTGGTGAAGTTTGCGGGCCACATGCTGGGATACGTCAAGGAAACCCAACATCTGTGCCTGAGGTATCAGGGGTGTCAAGGAGACCATGGTCCTCTACAAGAGCTCCCACTGCCCAGGAAGACGACCGGGTGGAGATCCATGCGGATGCCAGTTTTGCACCAGAAGGAGGTAGGAGCCAGCATGGGACGGTTGGGCTGTATGGTGGTGGAGTGGTCGCATGGTCATCGGGCCTTCAGCCCTTAATTTGCTGCATTGTCCACTGCGGAGGCGGGACTCATTGGCTATGCGGAGGGGCATGGATATGGGGGAGGCGCTGACGGCGATGATCGATCCACTGGAGGACCATGCGATGTCAGAAGAGGGAGAGCGGGTCCTCTATGGTGATTCCGAGGCTGGCATCCAGATTTTGCTATGCCCAGATGGACCCTTCAGGAAACGCCACTTGAGACTCCTTGCCTTTGTCTTGAGGGAGCGAATCAAGAAGGAATGGTGGAAGGCCCGTCACCTACGTGGAGAAGTTCTTGTGCCAGACCCCTCACCAAGGCAAAGTCAGATGCAGAAAAGTGAATGGGAGAAGTTCTACCTCCTGGCTGGGATGGTGGTCCCAGATGAGGAGAAAAGGGCTCCCTACTTCAAGAAGATCAAGAGCCTGGTGGGTGTTATGGCTGGACTCGGAATGTGGAAACCAACTTCAGCTGAGCAGAGACGGAGGAGATCTTCGTGCATTGCTTCGTTGGCTGCAGGTCTTGCAGTTGTGGTGTCAAAACGGTGCAGGGTGGGAGGGGGTAAGAACGGACAAAAATGGTCAAGGGAAGATGAACCTGGACAGCCATCGACACTGAGGGCCCAACATGAAACCAGTGGAGGTGGAAGATCGCAAGAAGGGCCAATGGGAGATGAACCTGGCCAGTTCCCCAATCCAACCCCCGCACTTAGCCTAAATGGCTCCCGATATTGGGCGCGACCGCGTGGGAAGCCATGGGATCGAGGGAGCGACCAAACTGGCTGCAGTGCGCTTGGGCCCCAGGAGATTGTGGGAGTTGGAGGAGCTTCATCGCCCACCAAGTGCCATCCTCCACATCGATCAACACCTTTCCCTTTGGAGGCTCTGGGGCCAGAGAGAACAATGGTGGCGTTTGTCTTCACGACTGATGGCCGTGGAGGAAGGTGGGTCAGGAGCATTTATACGGACCGGTGGGCATCAGGTGTACCACAAGAGCTGGATGGCGGGGTGCTGGGGCAGTGGAAAGTTCAGGTTAGAACGTAAAATGATGCCTGGCGAGACCATGAGGCAGCAGGGCGAGAACATCACAAATCCGGCCGTGGACCCTAGGCCGCCATTGCCCAGGAGAAGAGCAGAGGATCTTCTCCACATGCGTCCTCCAGCTCCAAGATACCGTGGGTATCCCATCACTGTGGCAGCTGAAGGAACTACATCGTCCGCGAGCTCTATCGGCGATTCGAGATCGAGGAGCTCTATCCGCGATTCGAGATCAAGGAGCCTTATCAGCGAGGCAACCCATCGTGGAACGAGATCAAAGGTGGCATCCATGAGTGGAGGATTTAGAGAGGCTCGACAAGAAGAACTTCGGCAGGATGCATTGGCACGTGCTGGAGGAAACCTGGTGGACTCACCAACTGAACCACCGAGCTCACCTTTGCCACCGGGGTTGGACATGATGCGGCCGACGTGCAGAGGAGGGGCGTCGGGATCATCGGGAGCCAGAGGCCGGATTGCTGTTCAATCTCCAGTGGAACTGGGAATGAGGCCTTGGACAGCAGAGGATGTCGCGTACGGGTTCCAGCTGCTGGATGGAGATGGTGAGAAATTGAGGAGGGTGGTCGGATTCCCCAGCCAATTGTTGAAGCTGGCCGGTCAGTCCCTTCCCAGAATATAGTCCTGAAAATCAGGACGTTTGTGAATGAATGACTCAGCCTTACTTTTCAAGAGGCCACAAGGACCATCCACCGAGTGCCATGGGATGGCAGAGGGAGTGTGGTTCATGGAAGCCTCACGCACAAATCGAGAAGTGCATCACAGGGTTGTAAAGATTGGCCCCTGCAAGAATGACGTGCACTAATCTCAGGATCTTTTGGCTTTTGGCTCAAGAAAAAAATCGCTTTGGGCGGTTTGCATTTTCCTCCTTTTCAACCTTAGTATCAAAGCGTGACAAAATGTGACAACATGTGTCAAAATATATCGACATGTGACAAAGTGTATCAAAATGTGACAATTGCATCAAAATGTAAAACCCCCTAGCTGAGTTGAACACAGAGCTGGACGCCATCGGCTGGGACAAAACAATGCAATCCAGACCACCCTCAACAGGACAGCCAACTTTCCCATTGCGCTAAGAACGACCTTTCAATTTTCATTGAAACCCTGGTTTCTAGTGGCCCCAACAGGTCTCACTTTAGACCTACAACATGGAAAAAAAGTGACGGTGTGACAAAGTTCTGCACAAAGCGCCAATTACCAAAAGGTTCCTATCCCTTTGCAGAGGGTCATATGAGAGCGGTATTGAAGAAACCTCCTTATCTTTTCACAACACGCTTAGAATACACAAAAAAGATATGACCAAAATTCATAAACCGATTCTTGCTCCCATTATGTGTGGCTTCCGACTGCCACTAAGGTTTGCTTCTGATTTTTACCTACGAACTGATGTGCGTCGTTGCTTCAGAAGCATTGGAAACATCAAACTGGATGCCAAGTGACGTGCAAAGCGAGAAGAATTTCTCCCAGCGCCCGGCTTTCCAGGAATGACCAATGAAGAGATCCACGCGGTCAGTCTCCGTGCTTTTCGCAAAAATGTGTTCTCCCGCACCTTGAACCTCCGCAGGGTGCTTTGGATTGGCTGCTCAAAAAAAGATCTGTTGGTCGTGACAGTCACAAGGTTAACATGCTTCGACATGTTTCAACACATGCTGTCTGATGGCACAACGCCCAAACACCCCTTGGAATGAGACAGAACCGTCATGGCATATCCCCTGACATCCTATCTGGCAAATATTCCGGCAATCTATTTGAGATACACTTTGGCATTTTATCTGGCATTCTACCTGACACATGCTCTGTCATTCAATCTGGCATTGGCATTAAATCTGGCAAAGAAACCGGCACCCTATCTGACATATATTGGGCCATTCCATCTGACATATATTCTGGCAAAAGTTCTGGCATTCTACCTGGCATATATCCTAGCATTCTTTCCGGAATTCTACCTGACATACATCCTGGCATTCCATCTGGCATTCCATCTGACATAGGCGCAATTCTATTTGGCATTCTACCTGACCTATCTTCTGACAATCGTTCTGCCCTGAATCTTGCGGTGGAGGTCCAGCATCGGGAGCTTGCAGTTGAGATTGCAGTGGGCCGGCAGTGGAGGACGAAGAAGAGAATGAGGAGGAAAATGAGGAAGAGAATGAGGAGGAAGAGCAGAACAGCTCTGATAAAATCTAACACACCTCACCTGGCAGGTGGGGTTCATCCTTCCGGAATATTTTGGCTGATCTTGATACATGTTCTGTTGGAAAAATGTTTTAAACATGCTGAACATGTTCTCGCCATTTCTCGAAAACTTTCCAGAGAATTCGGAAATGCCGTTTATCGCTTGCCCATCAATTTTCCACGCCCCTTTCCTGCCTGTTCCCTGGTGGGACAGCGGGCTTTGCAGTTGCCAGCGGCCAACAGAGCCGACAAACTGTCTTGAAAAATGACTCCAAAGCCTCAGCATTGTGTAAATTATCCATCGGAGAATGAGAACGCACTTGAATACAAGGGTCTACAGCAGTCTGCCGTTCAATGACGTTCAGCGATGGATTGAAGTCACTTCCGACTCTTCGAAAGATGAAGCAATAGACAGTAAAGAGATAGATAGTGACGAGACGCGGCGCGCAATCCTATGTTTTCTCCATGCGTCGTCGCCCTGGACAGAAGGTTCGCTCGCTAAAACGGCGGGCGCAGAGAGGTCGGCTGGAAAAGCTCTGCAAAAAATTGCGTGCCGCTGTGGCGCGAAGCTGATTTGCTAGTCCAAAGGAAAAGTTGCTTCTGCTCATTCTATTGATTTATCTCGATATTTTACGGATTTTCCTCTGGTCATGCCCGGCCTATTATTATTCTAACAGAGTTGTATTCTAGAATACTTAAACCAACCGCTCATTGTCTCTACAGGAGCAACTGGTGGGTTCCTTCCTCAAGGGTGCAGAAATGATTCAAGCGCATAGCGCCCTCCACCGGTTCAGCGGAAAGGATTTGTCGGGCTAAGACATAGGGAGGAGCTTCGGTCTTGGATCCTCCCTTTCTCGGATATTCATCTTCCATCTTGGTTTCTGGGCAAGCTTACTTCGTAAGTCAGAACAAAAACACTTGAAAGCGAAAGTCGTGCGGCATGACATACTTTCCGCTGGTTTTTGCATTTAGCGTTTTGACGCTGACATGATGTTTTTCCGAAGGACCAAGTGGTCCGCGGATTTTTTCGAGGCACCAGCTTAACTATTGAACCACTGGCCTAGGATTTTGCCTTACGGGGTAAAGATCTCTATAGAAATTTTACCACCCCGTGCAAGTATAGTGATTGGCGGCGCCGCGTAGCGAGATTTTTTTAAATTCCTGCGGCCATCA